>CAUYRT010083346.1:0-57791 GCA_963574885.1 Lepilemur ruficaudatus
TTTTTTTTTACTATATTGATAATAATCTACCCTAAGGAGTTGCCATTATTTATTTGACCATTCAACTTTTGCCAAACATTCTGGTTACAGGTCTTCACCATTATAAACTATACTCGATGAGCCTTTTAATGCATAACTCCCTGTCTGTGTCTTGGATCATTATCTTTTCTGGTTGTTCCTACCTCGGCAGTGTTTTTACCTGAGGGTGGACCCTAGTCCAGAGACCCACCTGTAAGACTAGCTCTGGACACAACTGCAAAATGTCTTCACCCTTCCTTTTTTTCTGAGATATTGATATTTTCCTGTGGCCTGTCCTTCCTGGCAAATAGCCAGGGAGGCACTTTTGAGAAAGGGTCTTTATAGCCACAACTATCCCCCTCTTCCCCACCAAAAAAACCAAAGGCCACAGCAGTAAGGAGACCACCTATCTGACTTTTGGGTGAGGTGGCTTTTCTTGGCCATATTATGTTAAATGTGGATAGCTTAATATGCTCTGTGGCCCATCCGCCTCAGGACCTGGCCAGTTAAAAGCTCTCAGCTGAAGCCGAGAAGCTGGACCACAGGCCAAGGGCACGGTCTCCCTGCTGCATCCCACACTGCCATGGGAGCCTCGCTTCCAGTTCTCCCAAGGAGCCGCTGCCCACAAGGCAAAGTCCCACACTTGCCTCAAGCAGACTCTGGTTAAAAATCAACAGGGGCCAGTGGTCTATGGGGCAGGGAGATCCACATTTCTAGAAAGAGGCTAAAGCGGAAGATCTAAAGGGGAAGGATGGACACAGCGTTGCTCGGGAGACTCCGAAAGGTCCGAGAGTCTAAGGCGTAGAGAAACAGCCTCGACTGGGTCCCTCCGGGACATCAACTTTGCTGTTTGCTAACTGTGTGTTGGAGCAGAGCCTGCCAGTGTGTTTGTTCTCCTGTTTCTTCCCAGTTATTTATCAAGCTTACATTGAGTGACTACTATGTGTCCAAGCTCTGGGCTGGATTCTGGACGGGTTTAGGAAAAGGTCATGACAGGGTTTTTGTTCAAGAAGCAGTTGTCTGATCGGGTGGCTGGTGGACACACAGAGTCCCAGGACGAAAGGTGAGAGAGCTGGGGATAGCCATGGGACTCTCAAGGGGTTCTTTTAAGCCTGGGGGACCTTCACCTGAAGGCAGGGCAGAGTTTTGAGTTGAAGAGACATGAGGATAGGCCTTCTGGGCAGTGTGGGCACAGGTGGAGAAGTGGGGCTGCAGAGGAGGCCCTTGGCTTTCTGGACACTGTCCCAGGGCGTGGTGACCACTCGGCTGGGAGCCGAGAAAGCACTCTCCCGTCACACAGGAACACGCTGGTGCGTCGGGATCGTAGGACGAGGCAGGAGGATGACAAGGAATGTGGAAAATGGATCTAAGCTGTAGTGAGAAATTCCCCAGGCAGCTGGCAGCTGGCGGGGGCAGACACCCCAGCGTGCTTATGAGGTCCTTTCTCAGGCCGAACCCCCTCTGGACGTTTGGCTCTGAGTCCCCCTCGGGAGAGGTCGCTCCAGGCACGGTGCTCATAAGAGTGCGTCACAGACCACAGAGCGTGAAAATCACGTGCCCGCTCTGGAGCTAGGGGCTCTGCCAGGAGCTTCCGGTACGTTTCCCCGAATCGTCCCCGCCCCACCAAGCCCCCTCACTTGCAGGGAAGCTGGGGCCCAAGTGTCTGGCACAGCCATGGCTGAACTCAGATGCTCTGCTCAAACCCAGACTCCAGCTGTCACGCTGCATTGCCGGTTCGTCCGGAGGTGGAGAAATGGGAGCTTAGAGAGGCTGGGGGCAGTAAGGTCCCCGAGCAGGGCTCAAACTGAAGTCCAGTTCTCTTTACACCAGCACAGGTGGTGATGGTAGGGGTGGGGGTTGTAGAGGGAAGGTGATCAGCGTCCCAGAAGAAAGAGGGGAGCGACGAAAGGAGAGGAAGAGGAAGATCTTTTCTTTCCCAACATGCCAGTGTTGCCCAGGGCAGCCCTATGGTATCCATTCTTGAACTACGTACAAGTCTATGTGTGGTCTCTTGTCCAATGGAGATCGTTCCATTCTAGATCTCAAAGACTTTACACTCATGGTGACTCCTGACATGACAATGGTGTTGCATGTCTCAGTACCCTTTGAGGTAGGCGGGATGGGGTGAAGGACACGGGTAGAGAGGGTGTGTCTTCCCTGAGGTGACAGGGAGAACAAATTGTGGTTGGGAGCATGGATCCATGGACTCGGCCTGGGTTCAAATCCTGTCTCTGCCACCTGCCAGCTCTGTGACCTCGGGCAAATTATTTGCCTTCCCTGTGCCGGTTTCCTCATCTGTAACGTGGGGATAACAGTAGTGTCCACCTATGGGACGGTTGCAAAGGTTAAAGGAGCAGAGGCCCGTAAAGTACTCGGGTGTTGTGGGCCGTGGAGCAAATGTGATGTGAGCGTTTGCTAGGATTTCTTCAGAACAGGGCTCGATACTTGTTTCTCCTGGCAAACACCCTGGGGTGATCCCAGCTCCATGGCTTTTCCCCGGGGTAGCATCCCCTAAAATGTGAAGCTGAGTCCTGATACCTGCCACCAAGGTGACTTCTCTGGGCCTTGGGGCCCTGCCCTGGTGGCTGGAGCTCTTTCCCTCTGGTCTTCTCACCCCTGCAGTCCTCAGTCCCAGGCTAATATCTTAGAGTTTTGGAACACTCTAACCCTAGAGTGCTAGATCCAAAGGGTTCCCTGAGACCATCTGGTTCAAATCCTTTTTTCTTCGGAGACTGAAACGGGGAACTTGACTTCCCCAAAGCCACCAGGTCAGCCCTAGAGCTTGCCTTGGGTTTTATACTCCTGTCCTGTGATGGTACCCACCATGCCATGGACTCTTGGTTAGGGGTCTGAAGGCCTCAGGGGATGGAGAGGTGGCTGCCCAGGTGGCCAGCAGAGGTTTAATTAGGTATGACGTAAAGTGTCCAACTGAACACCCACCTCCCGTTGGTGTTGTAACACACACCAGCATGCTGCCGGGCAGGAGAAAAGGTAGCAGAAGAGACACTTCTTTCTTTGCCTGGGGGAAGAAGAAGCTGTTTAAGTCCAGTGGAAGAAGAGATATGAGGACTTGGGGTACAAGGGAAAGACTGGCTGAGGGCAAGGGCAAGTTCCAGCCACACTGGGCTGGTGGGAAGAAGAAGGAAGGCGAAAACAAGGGAAATGCCAGCCATGGTGGGGGCAAAAGGTGGCAGGAAGGTGACTTCTCTATCATCATGACTTGGTTAGAGAAAGGCAAGTGCCAGGGATTTGCAATGATGGTTGGCAGGTGCAAAATCTCAATCCTGCCCCCCTCCTCATCAACACCCTGATGTGCTTATGGGACACTGGCAATACCCTTCCCCCAAAAGGGCCCTGCTTCCGAGTATGCCCGAGTTTTGGGCAGGGCTGGGTAGCTCCTTGGAGTTGGCACCTTCCAGAGATTCTGATTCAATAGATCTGAAACCTGCATCTTGAGAAAGCTTGCTGTGTATTTCTGCTGCCAGTAGCCCAGGAACCACATTTGAGAAGCCTGATTCTGGGATCCATAGCGTCAAACAAACTGTTCCAGGGAGGGCAGCAGGGACAGCTGCTTAGAAGGAGCGATGGGTGTGTATTCAACAGCTCACTGAGGATCTAAGATTTGTTGAGCACCTGCTGTGCTTCATGCCCTGTGCCGGCTCTCTGGGAGCAACAGAGGAGCTCTGCCCCCAAGGAGCTTAGACATAAGCTGGGAAACAGACCCATATCAGATTCCTTGAATGTGACTCAGAATGGGATATGTGCTGTAAGAGATGGACAGATGACAGCCGTGGCCTTAGAGCAGAGGCATGGGCACAACAGGCTAGAGAGGGTGGTGGCACTAACTTGGGGAAAGCCTGGACTCCCAGGTTTAGACTTCCTTCTATAGGAGGCTCAGATAGGCAAAACTCCGCCCCATGAGGTCAAGGACTTGCCCAAGGTCACACAGCTAGTAGCAGCGAGAACATACTTCAAACCTGCTCAACAGAAATTGCTCAAGGGGTATGATGTGGCCAAATGTGCTCAGGGACCTCATCTTGTGTGTATGATGATCAGATGTGAGGGGACTTTTGTGTTTTATTATCATGAAGGATGAGCCATGCTGGAGGGAGGAAGGCTACTTTAGGAAACTACTGTAAATGCTCACGTTCTGGGGTGGACAGATATGGCTGGCACAGGGGAGGTGGAGGGTTCCAGAGGTGTTAGACTTCTCTGAACCTCCTATTGCGCGTGCCACAGGATGTTTGCCCACCAGACTTCTGTGGGATGACTTTATTCACACACTCGAGGAAGATCTCAGTCCCCCTGTTTATTGGCGGTGGAGAGAACAGGCAACCGGGGGCAGCCTCTTAGGCAGAAAGCGGCTTTCAGGTCCCTGCCCCTGCCCCTCTCTCCCCAGGCCCCGATTCATCCTCAGTGGCTCACTGGGAACTCTAGAAAATTAACGCCTCCCAGGCCACCGGGAGTCCGCAGTCTTTGAGTGGAACGTGTGTGAGGGAGGAGGGCGAGAGGCAGTGGTGACAGTCTGGGTCAATGACGTCCTCCCTCCTTGCTGAGGTCCCAGACTGATGTGCAGGGACATGGGGGTGGGTGACATACCTTTGTCCTATGCTCATGCCCACCTTCCAGGTGAGCCTCTGCCAGTCAGTCAGGACCTTATTAGGGCGGCAAGGAATAAAAGGTAGCAAATGCCCTGCTCCCACGACCCTGGAGGACCACTGCGGCAACCCGGGCAGGAGCCTGGGCGCGGGATATGGCCCACAGCAACCAGAGAAATCAGCTCTTCCTCTGATCTGAGTGGAGGGCAAAGGAAGACCCCTACCAGCCAGAAGATTGAGGTTCGAAGTCTCGTCTTGGCTGCTAAGTGACTGGGGCAAGTCACGTGACCCCCACGGGGCTTGTGTCTTCCACTGCAAGCATATGACCACACCTGGTAGTACTAAGAGGGAGGCTTGGGCTAGTTTTATTCTTCCCAAAGAGGGTGGGCCACGTGTGAGTTTGCAGATGTGCTGTGGGAACTCGGTTGCGAGGTGCTCTGGCTCCTGGCTTGGGTAGGGGAAGAAAGGGTGAGGTGAAGTTTCTTGCAAGAATCTTACCTTCTTCAATTGTTAAAGTTTTATTTTATCTATAATTGACACCTAATAACTGTACACATTTGTGGGGTATAGTGTGAGGTTTCAATGCACGTATACATTGTATACTGATCAAATCAGGGTAATAGCATTTCATCACTTTAAACATGTATCATTTCTTTGTGGTGACAGCATTCAAAATCCTCTTTTCTAGTTATCTTGAAATGTACAACACGTCATTATTAGCTAGAGTCACCCTACTGTGTAATAGAACACCGCAACTTATTCTAATAGTAACTTTGTATCCACTGACCGACTTCTCCTCCCTCCTATACCCACCAGCCTCTGGCCTCTGGTCACCACTGTCCTACTCTCTGCTTTTATGATAGCAACACTTTTTATTTTTTAGATTCCACATGCAAGTGAGCTCATGCAGTATTTGTCTTTCTGTGCCTGGCTTATTTCACACAGCATAATGTCCTCCAGTTTCATCCACATTGCCACAAATGACAGGATTTAATTCTGTTTTGTGGCTGAATAGCAAGGAATCTCACCTTCTGATCAGGGGTCTAAAGAGGAAAAAGAAAAGTAAAAAAAAAAAAATAATAACTTGCAGATCTTACTTCTGACACACCAGCCTTGAGCAGGCGTCTGCCAGCTTCAGCCTTCTGCCTGCCCTCCCTGCCTTCCTGGCTAGGGTAGCTTGGAGCTTGGAGGGGAAGCCAGCCAGGGAGATGGTGACAAGATGGGAGGACAGGGTGCAGCGTGGGGTGGGGTCAGGAGTGGAGTGTCCGCAGTACCTGCGTAAGCATAGAAAAGAATTTTTCTTACCTGGGGCATGGATTGGTGCAATAACTAACCTCCCAGCTGCTTTCTGGATTCTCCTCTTCAAATCCATCCTGCACACCACTCTTAGATTAGTCTTACAACTCTGGTTGAAGATGCACCTCCTCCACTCTCTTCCAATTCCTTGCAAAAACAAAAATAACCTGTTTTGGTCTATAATGCCTGGCTCTGAACTTCTAAAACACTGTCTATCTCATTGGGTTGGCACTTTTCTATCCTGTAACCTATAAATGTCTTTTCTTGTGTATGACTCTTCCCAGTGAGATTGGAAGCCTACTGATTCATTTTCTTATTCACCATTTTAAGAAAAATGTATCGAGTCTGTCGTGGGTGCCAAGGCAGTGTGCTATGTGAAACAGACCTCTTTGTCCTCAAGGAGTATGTCTCATCTAGAGAGGATGACAGACACAGAGGCAGAGGGTGACAAAGTAGTGTGATCAATGAAGGCTCTGCTAGGGCAAGCGCAGGGTGGGAATGGTGCAGGGGGCTGGGCTATGGTGGTCCTTCTGGAAGTTTCACAGGAGTGGTGATATTGGAGCTGAGCCCACCTTGTTGACTGAATGGAATATTCAAAGGCCTGGAGGTGGGTGGTGGAGAGAGAGAGAGAGGGAAGGATGGAAAAGCGAACTACAAGTGTCTGAAGCCTGGTGTCTCCGTGCACCCAGTGAGATGGAGAGAAGCCACATCCTCCAGGGAGTGTCTTCCTTTTTGGGAAGCTCAGGTTCTGAAGGCAGGGGGAGCTCCTGGAGGCACTTTCAGGCAGGTGGCAGGGTCAGGTGGGGCTGGGGATGGTTCATATGGCTTAGGCTTCTTAGAGGACACTGCAGCCACCCAGGCAAGGCCCAATGAGGGTGTGAACTGCCGGCAGCTGCAGGAAAGGAGGGGCAGGAATGGACCTCAGTGGCAAAAGTCAATCTGATAAAAAGGATGACAGGCAGCTCTTCTCTTGAGCTTCTCATCTCACCGCTCTTAATCCAATCATAGTATCACAGAGCCCAAAGAGAACCTAGATTTCATGTGGTCCAGCCCCCTTTCCATTAGACAGATGTGGAAAACCAAGGCCCAGTCTAGAGACATGCACCCACTGGGGGCATCTGAAGGCTAAATTCACCTGCTTGTGACTTTGCATCTGACGGCTGCCTCCTCTCTGGTTCCTGAAAAAGAGTGAGGGTCCCATTCTACTGGGTGGGAATGAGTCCAAGTTGGGCTTGGGCACGGGAAGGGGGAGTTAGATGATGCTGACTGAAGCCACTCTCCCTGCAGTGCTGCCCAGGTACCACCCCGATGCTACTGCTAAGAATGAGGCTCAAACTCCATTTTAAAAGATGCCTTTACTAGAAAGACCCTATAGCACTTTAGCTCTGTATAATATTAGGAATAGCAATAAAAGATATGACTTTGAGCTTTTCAAACTCCCATCTAGAAATGCAAACTGAAGTCTGTTAGAAACTTTCTGAAAAACAATCTGAGAATGAAAACATGATGTCTTCCCAACTACCCCAAACTAGAAGAGCCAAGAATTTCAAAGGGATACTTTAGTATCTGCCACGGTCAGACTTAGCTTAGGAAATCAATGCCAAAAGCTGGGTGGGCAATAGCTACTGAAGGTTCCTGAAACACTGTTTGGGATGAAAAAAAAAAAAAATCTAGGCCAGTGTGTAGCTTATGGGGATTTCGGATGCCTGTAAGACTTGAATGAACATAACTCTTAGAATCCCTGGAGAAGGGCACAGGCCCACCCAATGGTTTAGTTTCTTGATTACTGTAATTATGTATCCATAATGCATGTTATAGGAAAGAAAAAAAGGCAGCCAGGTCCTGGACTATATAATATCCTAGGTCTGTGTGCAGCATCTGACATGTTTCTTAATAGCAAAGGCCTCGGACACTCTGAAGACTGCTTACTTTGGCTTTACCCAGTTTTACCCAGGGCGATCCTACCATGCTAGAACATGTCAAGGGGAAGGGAGGCTTGTCTCAATCTAGGCCATGCAGATTTTAGAAGCTGTAGTTGAGCTGATGTTGATGGAAAGAACAAGTAAACAATGGATTTGGAGTTAAAGAACCTGGATCGGACACTCCAATTGTCATCAGCTGTGTCGTATTGCTAGGCCTGTTTCCTCTTTGGAAAATAAGACGTCTGTACACATTTTTTAGCACCCACTTAGGAGTGAGAACATGTGTGTTTGACTTTCTATGTCTGGCTTGTTTTACTTAAGATAAAAAACGTGTACACAAGGACATAGAGAGTGGAACAATAGACAATGGAGACTCAGAAGGGGGAGCGGGTGGCGGGTGGGTGATGAGAAATTACCTAATGGGTACAATGTACATTATTAGGGTGATGGATACCCTAAAAGTGCTGTCTTTCCATTGCATCCATTGCATTGGATGTCACATGCATAGATTGCATTGCGTGTGACAATGCAATCTATGCGTGTGACAAAATGCCACTTGTACCCCAAAAATTTATTTAAAAAAAAAGAAAGAAAAATAAGACATTTGTGAAATGAGCTACTTCTGCTTCATGGTCATTTTATAATGAAATGCAAAGCCTTTAAGTCTGGGGTTGGCATTTGGTGTTTGGTGGGGTGGGGACGGCTCTCTCACACTCTGTGGTGAGTCAACCAACAACACTGACAATGTCTCAGTGTCTTCCTCTTCCTCCTCGATTATCTTGTTGATCTAGATAACTGTTTTCCTGGCTGTCTGCAACGTGCACTTCTAAAAAATAAAGATGTCAGAGAACAACCTCCTCCTGGCCTGAACACTAATGGTCATATCCAGAAATGCTTACGAGAGACTTTTTAAAAAAATGTTCAGTACGTAACCTAACAATTTCTCTGTATTGATATAATTTCCCACGTGGGCAGAGCTGTGTCTCACAGCACACACCAGCTTCTGCCCCTTCTTGAGCTGCTTCTGCTTGTGTCCTTGCCTTCCAGCGAGGCCGCCAGTAACACCCCTCTAGCTGAGCCAAGTTGGTTCATTGGCTGATTGTCACAGACAAAAAACTCACTTAATGGGGAGCAGGGGCGACCTGGTGAGAGACTGTTAGAAAGGACTTAGCACAGGATTTGGGCTTGGTTAAGTGATTTTGGGACGCAAGGACTCAAGGAAGCAGGGCTTTGCTCTGGATTGGAGGCTGTCAGGAAGAGGCATTAATTCTATGATTGGTCTCTTAATACATTTTCTCTAGAAGGCAGGGGGAACGAAATGAGATGAAGAGGCAGCAGATACCCATATTAGCCAGAATAGGAGGATATTTCTTCATTTTTTGTGGCTTGGAGACCACTAAGGGCTGACTGAAGATGCCAAGTCAGTACCTGGCAGGGGTGACTTTCTCTTCTCCAGTGCTCCTTTTTGCCCAAGGGCAAAGTCAGGCTGCAAAACATGAGCCTATGATAGTCGGGTATTCACCATTGCCAACATTTTGCTGATCGGGAGGTTGTTCAGTGAATGTAGTCTGTAGTTGGACAGGAGTTAATATCTCCTGTTTCTTTTGTGGCAGGGTGAGTTTTTAATCTCCTGATGTGACGAGGGCTGCAGAGTAGCATTAAAGACTCTGAACAGCACACACTAGCCAGTTGCAACACGGGCAATGACCAGAAACAAAAATTGGTATTGGGTCTTAGACCCAGAAGATAGGGGCCTGAGTTATCATCTCCAGGCAATGAAAATGTGTCCCAAATTCAACTGGTCTTTTTCTAGAGATCCAGGTGGCTTGTTCTTTTAGCCTATTTACAGACTGTTCTACTTGAGCCTGTAGCGTTTCTATAGGTACAGCAAGCAGGGTTGGCTATAGCATAAATTCTCCTTCAGCTAAGACGAAATTAAGGTCCGCGTGATCATCTCTGACAACTCTGGCTTACACATTTAAATTTAAACTGGTTGGTTTGGCTTCCAGAGCCAGAAGTTGTGTAATCGAAGATGTCTAGTAGGGTCAGGGAAAAGTTTTGGGCCATCTCTTTCTGCTGAATTATCCCTAGTGTGGGCATTGTAGTTTGTCTAGTACTTATGAGTCAGTTGGCCCCATTGGCAGTTCTCCGGTAGCCTGCGCTTGCCTCTTTTTGGAAGTTTCTGAACATTTCTTTCAGGGAAACATGATCCACTAAACAGGTGGTAAGTTTAGACATCTGAAAGTCACTAGAAAGTGTCCTGAAAACAGAAGAAAAGTTCGTGTGTAGCAGGTGGGTATCCACCTGACGTTCACGTAAGAAGTAGTATCCCAGTGGGGCTCAGACTATATTGGGAATATCATTTATTGCAACAGGAGTTAGCCAGTTTCTCTGCCCCACCAAGGTGGGACACTTTCCTGAGTGGCGTTAACTAGCTTCTGCAAAGCAGGATGGAGAGTCTCTGAAGGGAGCAAACTGGATATCATAGCAAGACTATCCCCAATATTAGTTGCTATTTCTGATGGGCTGAGTTTTGCTGATAGGGTTATAGTGAGCTAAAGAGAAGAATATTTTTTGACATGGGGTCAAAGTCCAATTTTTTGTAGAGTTTAAGTTTGGGATTATTTTTAGGAGGGAAACATATATCAGAGGTCTTTCAGAAGGAAAGCTACCTTCTGACATATTTAAAGGAACGGTCATTGAATGCTTGTCATCAGTCAAATTTAGGCTGATGACTGGAGACAAACACACTAGAGAATTATATTTTCTGACGGGGCAGAAGATCTCAGGGTGGCAGCAGGGGTGTGCGTGAAAAGTATCAGGATTAAGATGAGGGAGGTCAGTTTGAGAAGTCTTTTAGTTAACAGAGAGTGTCAAAATACAGTAATAGACGAGATTTGCAGTAGAGAGGAAGAAAAAGAGGCTGAAGAAGCAAAGTTCGTCTTGTTCTGCTGTCTCAGGTGGGTGTTATCCACTGTTATAGTCCGTGGGTTGTCTGTTGTCCTAGGCAGAAGCTGTCGTTTTCTGCAGTCAGCTTTTCCTTGCCAATGTGTAAGAATGCTCAGTTTGAGGTTTTCCAGTGGAATGAAATGTCTGGTGGGTAGGTAGGCAGGGGGGTAGTTATCTTTTCAGTGGGAAACACGAATCCAGGGATCAGCACCTTGGTGTGTCGCCGCTGTGTTAGTTGTTACCAGTCCTTGATAAGGGCTTCCCCGTGTGCAGGGCTGTTTTTGTCTGGCTATCAGGACACGGAACGCCAAACCTCCAGGTCTGCAGGTGGAGCAGAGGCTGCTTAAGTGGAGCCTCGCAGAGGCTGGACACGACTGTCTCCGATGTGTGTGCTATCACTGCATCCAGCGTCCTCGTCCTGGGCAGCAAGGGCTTTGGCTGAATCCCACTGGAACTTCCACTTGCATTAAGGCCGCCCCAACATGCCTGCAGCTGAACAAAATTGGGTTCATTGACTCATTGCTATGGAAGAGAATATACATCGTGGGGAACTGTGGGGCATTTCGACACGCCTGCTGTTTCTCATGTGTCCTCCTTGACTAGCCTGGAAGCTTTGTGAGGACAGAGCCTAGGCCTGGTGTCCCTCCTTGTGTTGGGTATGGCACCTGGCACAGAGTGTGGGTGGCTTGGCAGGTGTCCCTGAAATTATCATCTGGAGAAGGCCCCGAGGGGCTTTAACCTTTTAAAGGGAGGCCTGTAACCTGGGAGGGCTGAGAAATGCCATTCCTTTCTCTAGAGGCCAGAGAGGTCAAAGGGGAGACATGGATAAGGCTCATTTGCAGAGAACATAAAGACAGAGCACTTGAGAGACAGCAAATCCCAAGCTAGCACCCTCCTTCCTATGGTTTTCCAAGAATGGAGAGTTGAACTCCTACTCTGGACTGAGTTGGGAGCATGTCGCCTGCGTGGGGTGGGGCTCATAGGATGAAGGGGAGAACCCAAGGAGGAAAGGGACTCTCAGAGCTGCCTTTTCCTGAGGAACTGAAGTTATAAGAACAGGAATAACCACAGTCCTCTGCACCTGCTTTCCCCGGTTTAGCTTGCTCCTCCTTCCTGGTGTCCCTTTCCCTCCACCCAAGAGGGATCGGCTGAGACAGGGTTGGGGCCAGGAGGATCGTGGTTAAGCCGTGCTCCAGGTGGAGCCGGTGAGGGCTAAGGTCAGAGCTAGGGCTGGGGAATGACCCTGCAGGACCCAAGCCTGTCCTGATCCTCCCAACCTTGATGACCTCAGGAAGCAAAGGACGAGGGGCATAGCCCCTGTGACTGAGACGACTACCCGCCCCGTCTCTGGAGGGCTCCACTGCCTCCCAGGGCGGTAGCCTCTCTCCTCTCTGGCTTCTCCCCCTCCAAATCCATCTTCATTAGGAACTATAAATGTCAGAATCAGAGCCCTTGGAAAGCTGTTCCTAGATAAATAATGCTTTTCATATTTAATTTACGAGTAGTTCTGCAGCCTCTTTGGGGTGTGCTGGGTTAATTAAGAGCTGAATTAGATGGAGCTGCATCTCCCTAAGGAGACTCAATTAAACTCTTTCTGACCAAAAAAAAAAGGAAAGAAAAAGAAAAAAAGGTGGTTGAAAAAGGGGGTCCATTGGGGAAACTGTCCCTTCATCATGACCTTGAACTAGTGCTGGCTGGAGGGCAGCTCAGGGCCCTTTCATTCAGTCTTTCCTTCCTTTTCTGTTTGGAGCCTCCTCTGGTCCCTGAGCCAGGTGGTCCCGGCCTGTGGGAGGTGCAGGGGACTGACTGTGGTGAGCCAGGTCAGCTTTTCTAGCTGGCAAGGGGTCAACACCTCCTGCCTCCCACCCCTGGAGCCAGGAAACCAGTCCCTGAGCTGGGCCAGCTGCCCACAGGAGGCTGCCAGGAGGTGGGCGTGGTCCTGGGGACTGATCCCAGCCTCAGGCCAGGACTGTGGCTCTGAAATCCCACCCCCGTTCCCAGAGCTTCTACCTCCAAACTTAGCCCCCCTTGCTAGGGCTGAGCAGATGAGGGCTTCCTGGCCTGTGCATCCTGAGCAGCTCATGGGCAGTCGATGAAGTCCCCCTTCCCACGGGAGAGCTTTCTCTCTCCTCTGCCCTCCACTGGGAAAGCTGGGGCCCAGCTACTGGAGGGGTGGGTGCTGCTGTGGCCAGGGGCAGGGTCGGGGAAGAAGGCTCCCCCTGGTGGGGCAGGGGATCAGACTACAGGGCTCCAACAATTTGGTCCACACTTCCTGTTTATAGCTGGGGAGACCAAGATCCCGAGGAAGGGAAGAAATCTGGCCAAGGTCCTAGGCTAGTTGGTACAGAGATCGGGCCAGAATTCTAGGCTGCTACCACGACACATTCAAGTGTGCATGTGTGCACTCGCAGAGGCACACACCCGCCTTCCATAGGCTCTTGGGTTCACGGAGGTTCTTCCAAGCCCTGTCCATCTGGAGTCCCATCTCAATCCCACAGCCCTCGTGCTCCTGTGGGGAGAGGTGAACCCACCGATCCCAAGCCGACTCTCCCAGCCTCTTGTTCACACTCACGCGTACAGACAAGAGCCTCCCAGACACCTGGAGACCCTGTTAGACACCTCACTGTCACAGAGTCTGCACACTCGCAGAGCAACAGATTCTGTCAGCACCCCCCTGTGTCCCAGACAGAATCACTAAGTACCAGGTGATTTCAGACTGTCCCCTGACCTTATTGCCACATGCTCACCCTCCTCACATAAGCCTTGGGCTAGGGAGACAGTCTCTCTGCCGAACATGTGTGCACACACGTGTACACAGACCCACATGCACACACAGAGCACAGGGCTCATTTGCTGTGCAAAAAGCATAGAGCACTGTTTATGACTGTCCCTCAGCCCTCTGAGCAGTAACTGTAGACTTTCAGCAAGTGGAAAGTGAACCGTCTTGTGAAAAATAGGAACAGCAACACGTACTTTGAGGACCTGTTTCCCTCGGAGGGCTCCTCCAGCAGATCAGGCCGAAACCGGCCTCTGCCCTTCGCCCTTGATGAGATCTCCGTCCTGGGGAGATGCTGGGGCCTGGACAGATGGGGCAGGGCTCTTGGGGGGAAGGGAGCTTTCCTGATCTCCTTCTGCATTTACCTGGTTTCTGATCTGGGGCTCACCTCCAGTGTCATGGCCACGTTCATACGTAGGGACAGATTTGGCTTCCTGGCTAGCCCCATGGGGCTTCTTCTTGAGCACAGTTTTGTCCTTCCCCTTTGACACCTTTCAGGAATTCACCTGGACAGATCCTCTGGGGGCATGGGCTCCCCCAAGCAGTGTTGGGGCCTTCTTAGGGCTGGGAGGGCCTCAGAGACCATCTCCCACAACCCCTTCATGTATGGAGGAGGAGGAGGGACCTGGCCAGCAGCACGCAGCAAGTAGCAGGCAGTCGGGACCCAGTTCAGGGCTCCAGGGTCTGCCGGCCCCTTCTTCCTGCCTCTCTGCCCCACACATCATAGCGCCTTCTCATCTGTGTTTGTCTTCCATTGCTTCCTCTTTATCTTGCATGGGTGTATCTTGCTTTACACAACAGATACGTTCTTTTCAATGTCCATTGTAAAGAGAGGTTTTATACACCACATCATATTGTAAAGCGTGTCCTCCCTTTCTTTCCGAGGGAGATTGCTTTTCAGGCCCTTATGTTTGCAGAGCTGTGGTTTAAAAGGGGCTCTCTATTCCCTTTGAGTCCCATGAGAGCCCTGGGAGACGGCGGGTGGGCAGCATGGGCTCTATTGTTCAGATGAAGACACCGAGGGCCCGAGAGGTGAAGCGACTCCCAAGAGATAGTGAAGGGACTGGGTCGTCTGCTCTTTGTCTGTCCTGGCGGGTAGTGTCTCTCTGCTCCACTTGGGCACTGAATCCCATGTTAGATTAAATAGTCAGTGTGGAAACTGGATTGCTTTGGTCTAGTGCTGTTTTCCAAAGCATGTTCCATGGAACATTGGTCCTGAGAAATCCGCTGTGATGAAAGAATTCCTTGGTCAGATAAGGTGGGGAAGGGCTGCACACTGCCTCCCTCTTGGGGATTCACCATGCACATTAGCACATTAAAGGCTCTGGAAGCCCTGCTGTGAAAACCTGTTTAACTCTGCTTTTCCCAAACTTATCAGATCATAGAACCCTCCATTCCTGGTGATACCTGCTTGGTGGAACACACATGGGAAACCCTGGTCTAGTTTGTTTTCTATGTTAATCTGGGGTTTTTCCCCTTTCAGGCTGAAGGGAGGCCCACTGCCACCCCAGTCCCCTCCCCGCACTGGGCTTCTCTCTCTTGCTCCCTCTGGCATCCTAGTTTCCCTCTACCCCTCCAGCATGAGAGGTTGGAGCTGTTTTCTCTGGCTTCTTAAGTAGAAGGGACAAGAGCAGGGAGGGTTCATGGTGGGGCCGGGCAGAGTGACCAGAAAAGCTCAGTAGACTCAGTGGGGACAGGAGGCCAGTGGAGGTCAGACCAGGTGATCCTAGAGCATAGAGGAAGTGGAGTCTGGAAATGCATGGAGGAGAGACCTGGGTCAACCCTGCTGGCCCCGGGCACCTGTCTGGGGCCCTGGTCTCACCCGCTGCCCTCAACCCCCATGGCCTCCCTGGCCCTGCCCTGCCCGCCTGGCCTTCTCCGTCATTCCCTCTCAGGGTTGTCCAGTCTTTGTTCCAACCAAAGCTTGGGTTTCTGCCTTTTGCCTCTTGCCTGGAGCTTGGGCCCAGGTCTTGTGAGAAGCCAGGCCTTCCTGTCACCTCCTCTCTTTTGAGTATACTGTCAGCTCCCTCCACCTGTGGTGGCTTGTCTATCATGTCCTGTTCTTCAAGGCTCTCTTTGGGGTTGGCGTCTACAATGCCTTCCCCAGAGCAAGGTCTGCCGGCACCTGCTGGATGAAGGCAATGTTCACCTGGTCCGTGTTCTCTCACACTGCCACTCTCAGAAGTGCTCCCAGTCCTGGCGATGCCCTCCGCCCTCAGAGAGGAGGACAGGAGGCCCTGCCATCTGTCTCCACTCTACTCTTTCTGTGCCACATCAAGGCCAACCAGTCTTCTGCTGTAGCCCCTTGTTGACTCATCAGCACTTTAAGTCACCTGGGGGCACCGAAGGCTTCTCTAAGGCAGTGTCTGCCCGAACCCTTCCCTGGTTGCCTGCAGTTGGCATTTTAGATGTAAGAGCAGGAGTCCCCTTGCGCCTGATGACTCATGACGGTCTATCAGCTGTTTCCTCCCAAGCCCAAGTATGGTCTGTCTTCCAGGTCCCCAGCCCGGCCAACCTTCACCATGTTCGAGAGGGCAGCAAAGGGCTCTGGATGTGGGATCAGACCGTTGGCCTTGGAGAAGCTGTATTTTGTCTCTCTGAGCCTCAGTTTATCAATCCTCCAAATAAGGGAGACTGGTGCCTTCCTCACAGACTTGTGGGGGTGAAATGTGGTGATGGATTTGAAAATATTTTATAAGCTTCGATAAAATACGTGCAGCTTGTCAATTCCTCACCTGAGAATGGAGGAGCCCACTTTCCAGGGCTTCGGTGCAGATGAAATGATGACAGGTAGTCCATGATAGGTGTTTGGTAAAAGAGAACTTTCCATTACTCTTACAAAATCTTCCTCCCACTTGGTGTCAATTACTGGTAAGCCTGGGTCTCAGCCACGTCATCAGCCTCTGACCAGCTGAGTGGGCCTCAAGCTTCTGTGCATCCTCTGCCTAAAAGCATGATAAGATTCCCGCTCCAGCCCCGGCCCTCCCAGAGCCTGGGATGATCACTGCCCACTGCAGAGTCAGTGGTTTGTGTGCTCACCTGCCCCCTTGGATGACGATGTCCACAAGGGTAGGACTGTGACCTCTAGCTGAGCACGTCTATGTGTTGGATCCACCTGGAAAAACAAGTGTCTGCTATCTGCCTGGACACAGGGTCCTTCTCAGTTTGTCACCACTGGGACTCTCAGAGCCACAACTGAGGCTGTTTTCAAGGAAGCAGTCTGGGACCTGCAGGGCACAGCTGGGTTTTCACCTGGGCCTTCACTCCAGCCGCATCAGGGAGTCTCACCCTCTGGACTCTCTTACGGGATCCCTGTCCTGGCTCCCTCCCTGCCTCCTCCTGCGGGACTCTGTTTCTGTCCAAGGATTCGGCCAGAGGTGAGGCAGGCTGGGGCCCAGCCCAGTGCTCAGGTTGGGGGTGAGGCTGTGTGACTGAGTTAGAGCTGCATAGAGAACCCCGACCTGTGTGGGTTTAGCTGGAGCCTCGGTAGGGCAGTGACATTCACATTGGCATTGGGATCTGCCTCTTTTCTTTCTCCCTGTATGGCACGGTCAGTAGCCCTGTGGGCAGGGCTTTGTCCCTGGGACAGGGAGCATCTCTCCCTCTCCAAGGCTTGGGCTGCAGTTCTCCATGCAAAGGATGGAGGTTGATATCTGCTTTCCCACACGTCTGGGAGGGTTGACTGGTTCAGGCCGGAGCCCATGGTCCCGGTGCCCTGCTTTGGGGTCAGTTGGAAGAATTTACTTGCTGGGTTATATCGACCTTGTCTTGAGTGGTCACTTCCACCATTCATTTGGCGGCTGCTTAGGGACACCTGCTATGAGCTGGGTCCTGAACTAGGCCCTGGGCTAGCAGAGATGAATGAGCTAGGCCCTGACCTCAAGGAGCTCCCAACCTAGTGGGCGAGGCAGGTGCCTAAACGCATAAAGGCATGAAATGGTAGTGGGTGGGGGGCAAAGGGCATGGTGGAGTCCACTTTCACAGGAGCGGGCCTCGGGAAGAGCAGGACAGGAGGTGACTGGAATGGGACCTCAAGGCTGAGCAGCGGCTGTCCAACAGATGAGGGTGAAGCGGGGACGGCAGGTGGGAGCTGGCTCCTCCGGAAAGTGGCCAGGCAGCTGGCCTGATTGTGTGGCCTGCGGTGACCTGGGGCAGGGTGGCCCAGGGCACATGGGAAGAGGGGTGTGTCAGCTGCTCATAGCCCGACCAAGGGGCAGTCCCATGGCAGTGTGAGGGTTAGCTCAGGGTCAGAACAGGTGCCAGGGCCACCTCTGAAAGAAAGCCAGTGGCATCTCGCCAGTTTTATTAATACAAAAGGCAGATCAAGGGTGGGGACTTGCAAAGGGTCTGTTCAGACCCCTGGGCTACCTAGCACATGTGGATTTGGCTTTCTGGGGAATTATGGGCCCATCAACAGCCCCCGAGGTCACTGTGCTGTCCCAGGGTGTGGGAACGGGAGTGGACAGAGAGGAAGTAGCTTTGCCCTCCTTGGAGGAGTGTGGCCTGGATTCTCTCCCCTGCCCCTGTCCCTGCAGGAAGGGGACCTGGAGTGAAGGAGCCGAGGGTCATCGAGGGAGCGGTAAGAGCTGGCGATGGCCGAGAGGCTCTGGGACGTTCTCTCCAGGCTGGAGCTGGGTCAGTCTTCTGGCCCCACGCAGAGGGTGCTGACAATCCCCTGTGCCCTGAACATGTTTCCACTTGTCAAAGTTCATTTATTTTCTTTTTTCCCCTCTCTGTAAGACAGATTTGAAACAAGGGCCTCTACTTGTGGGGCTGTAGGGTGCCTTGGTGACCCTCCAGCCCCCTGCTTTGATTGGTGCTCCAATTTCTTTCCAGCCTCTCTCGTGCACCCACCTGTCTGGGCTCCCCTCCCATCTAAGCCTCCATGAGGCTGACTCCAGCCCTTGTCTGCTGCCTGCGGCTCTCTCTGGGGGCCCCGGTCCTCTCTCTCCCCCTCATCCTCCACTTTTCCCCTCTGGCTCCAAAGATGGAGCTTTGCACATCCCCAAGCAAGGGCTTCTGTTCCAGGAGCCTAGACTTTTGGGTTTTTGTTTTTTTGAAAGGTTGAACAGATATACCATTGGTGAGGACAGTCGATAATTAGGGGACAGGGGACAGGAGCTAGTGGAGGGACACTTTTCAGGCAGTCTTGAAGCTGTAACAATAATAGCTGGCATTTATTATCTACTGTGTCCTCGTTACTTTGTTCAGTGCTTTATTTAATACATTTGTTTCCCTTCCTCCTCTCAACTGGCCCATTTAAAGGGAGGCCCGGAGGGTGGGTGGGAAGAGTTAGATGCTTCACTGCCTCCTTGTTAAGGGGTCTTCCTTCCCAAGGGGAGGGACTCTCTGAAGGTTAGCTAGGGGCCCCCTCCGCCTCCAGCCAGGACGGATTCAGAAAACTGGGCCTGAGGAGAGGGAGCTGGCCAGGCTGCGGGGTCTCGAGTAAAGGTTGCTTCTTCAGCAGGTCTTGGTGCCTTGTTCCAGGGTTGCCTCGTGGTCTAACTGAAACCCTTCCTCCCCTGAGCCATTCCTGGAGTAGAGGGAGGGCAGCCCTGCCTGCTCCCCTGGAGGTGGGTGGTGGAGGGCAGGGCTGAGGGCTGCATTTTCTCTGTTGCCAGGTTGTGGACGTAGGAGCTCACCTGCTCGGTGGGTGGAAGCAGGTGTCTGCCCCTTAAAACTCTCTCTCAGGGACCCGATTTCAATGTCCTTCCTTTGGGCCCCAGGCTCCTGACGTCACCCCTCTGCCTGGGCTCTCCACTGCGCTCTCCACCCCCACGGCCTGGCCAGCAGCCCCTGCTCTCTGACTGTCCTTCCCGCTGTGGCCTGAGGAGCAGGGCAGGGAGCCCATGGGGCACCTGGCCACCCTGGAATGTGTCTCTTTGCTGTTTCCACAGCTTGGCCCAGGCCCCTGCAGGCTGCGGTTGGAAGGTTTTGCCCTTTAAAAAGATGCCGTTCTTTCAGAGGGTGAGGAGTTAATCCCGAGTGTGAAGAGACCCTTCTGGGGCAGGTGTGTTTGGGGCCTGCTTGGAAAAGAGTTGAGCAGTAGCAGTTGAACCACTTCAGAGATGGGCAGGGATAACTTGTTCCTGGAGGAGACGTTTCTGGAATGCTCAGGAGACGGGCTGGCGCAGTGACTCTTGGCGTCCCCATTCTCCTCTCAGCCTGTGTGGGATGCTGAGGCCCAGAGAGCCTGGCAGGGGGCGGCACTCAGTGTGTTGCTGAGCAGATGAGTCACACACAGGCCTTTGGAGACAGCATTTCTGGTTTGGGTTTGAGTTGGGCGGGCGGGTATGGGTGAGAGATGGGGCTGGTTTAGGGTCTGGAGACTATGTCACCCCAGGGAAGGGACTGCCCATAGTTTGCAACAGCTGAGGAAGGACCCTGGGTGGTGGGATGTTTCTTACCGACACAAAAGGAGGCTGGGCCTGGCCAGGTGCGGCTAGTGACCTGGGGAGGTGACCTGTGGGGTGGAGATGTACTGAGTGGCCACAGGAGCGCTGAAGAGCAGGCTGCCCTGGGCACTAGGGCCGTGGGCGCCTATCCTGGCTCTGAGCTGGCTGCCTCTGAGAGCCGTGGTGTGCTCACCTGTAAAACAAAGGCGTTACTACTTATCCCACCTTCCTGCCTCCTCTCTGGCTGCCTCAAGGGTGACAGGAGCAGTTACTGTGTTGCTCAGAGCAGACGTGTTCTAGGGGACTTGGGCTCTGCATGGGATACCCTTTCTGGGCAGAATCAATCCCTTCCTCTCTGTCCTGGGGTTTTCGGTTCCCCCCTAGTTCCAGCATTTGTGGCTACATGGCCTGGTCCCTCACTTTCTGGCCTGTCGCTGGCCTGCCCTTGCCCTGCCCTTGCCCACCCCCACCACACCGGCAGGTGCATTCCTTCAGGGCATAGTCACCTCTCCTGCACTCGCCATACCCAGAGGTGATCCTCAATGTCGCTGAACGATGGCTCAGAGGGCAGGGGACTCTGCCTCCAGGAGAGGGGAGAGAGGGCGCTGCTGCCACTGCCCGAGGGGCAAACATTTGGCACAGAGCCCTGGCTTGGACGTCCACACGGTCTCCGCAGATGTGGAAACTGGGCTCAGAGGTTCAGTGACTTGCCTAAAGCAACTCGTTTTCAGGTCAGACTGGCCCAGGTCTGCCCAGCTCTGGGGCTCTAACGTCAGTGCAGGCTCCACCTGCCAGGAAGTGAAGCCCCGGGGATCTGGTGTGCTAGGGGAAGCCAGGTAGGTGAGGGTGTTGTGACCTGTCCCTACCCATCCCTACCATCCTTCTTGGTTTTCTTCCTCGTGGTAACTCTTGGATCCTTGGAGTTGGTCCCCTGGCCCCGTGAGCCTTCCTACCTCAGCCCTGAGACCTGGAAGCCAGATTACCATGCCCTTCAACATCCCGGGCCCTCTCGACCCATCAACACCCTCCTTTCTTGACAACCCTCCTGCAGGTAGGAACCCAACTGGGGCAGGTCCTTCTTCTCCGACACCGCCTTTCAGGAGTCTGCGCTGGAGCAGCACTTTGTAAATGGTAATAAAGCTCTGTTCAGATCAATACCCTCGGTGGTAGTGAGTGTTTCTTTTTAAGACACGCTTACTCTGCTCCAGCCTCAGGGCTTAGGGTCATCAACAACTCATTTCCCCTCTGGACAATCCTAACAGGTAGGTGCATTGTTTTCATTTTGAGATGGGAAAACTGAGGCACAAAGAGATGAAGCTACTTGCTTGAGGTCCAATGGCCGGGAAATGGCAGAGCTGGGATTTGAACCCTGTACACGCTAAGCCATGATCAGCTAAAGCTGTGGTCCCCAACCCCTAGGGTGCAGCCCAGTACCGGTCTGTGGACTGTTAGGAAACGGCCGTCCATCACCACCTGAGTTCCACCTCCCACCCCCCCACGACACCCCAACCTCCCATCCCCAGTTGGTGGAAAAATTGTCTTCCATGAAACCGGTCCCTGGTGCCAAAAAGGTTGGGGACCACACATCCCCTTAGGAGGGCTGCCTCTCATGCCCTCTTCCACCAGAGTAGGCAGGTGGCTTTCTGTACACCTCCTTGTGCCTGAGTTCTTCCTCAGGACCAGGCCTGGGCTGGGTTTGCCCACAGGTAGCATGGAGGGAGCCTGGGAGGCAATGCCACTAAGGTAGGGACCATTGGGCTAAGTGGGAGTCACCCTCAGCTGGAAAGCCCCAGGAGGGGGGGAGTCAGCAACCCTGCAGCACCCACCCCACTCAGGGGCTGGCGGGGTGCTTGGCTCTGTGACGTCAGCAGCTTCTCGGTGGCTCCAGCCCTGGCACAGCCCCCTGGCTCTCAGGCCACAGTGGGTTCTAGAGGGTATGTGGCAGAGACCCACCATGAACTCCCTCCAGCTGGGCAGCCACAAGCAGGCGCAGTCTGGTTGAGTTTAAGGAAGGGCGACAGGCTGGAGATGGTGGGAGGAGTGGCCAGGCCGTTTGCTTTGGAATTAAGTGCAATGAAGCAAGTGATGCAATGGCTTGGGAATCAGCAGCTCAGGCGCTCTTTTATTGTTTGTTCTAATGTCACTTAATTTTTGAATAAGTAATACACTCCAGGGGTCAAGAAAAGGGTATATCGTGGAGAGACTTTCTCCCATCTCTGTCCCAGCCACGTGGCTGCTCTCCCAGAGGTGGCGTGGTTTCTGTGTGTCCATGTGGAGGGAATCTGCACGCACAAGCAGATATGTATAGCTGGTATTTTAAAATATGTATCTGCATATGATCTGCAAAATAATGTTTTGCATGTTGCTCTTTTTCACTAGTGTATCTTAGAGATCCGTACCAGTGTACAAAGAGCTTCCTGATTCTTTCATTAGGGCTGGGTAATATTCCATTCTCTTGATCATTTTTACTTTTTACTGAAATATAATTTATAGACAGCAAAATGCACAACTCTTCAGTGGACAGCGCAATGAACATTTGCATACATATACACCCATGCGACCACCACCCAAAGAAAAATAGAGAACTTTTCCATTGCCCCAGAAAGTTCCCTTGTGCCCCTTCCTAGTCAGTACTCTGTCAGGGGGTTACCATTATTCTGACTTCTATAACTCCACCTCAGTTTCTTACCTTTAAAATGGGAGTTATATCGGAACTGACTCACAGGGCTGTCATGAGGATCGTGCAAGTACCCAGCCTGGCACGCAGTAGTCACTTAATAAAGGACAGATGTCAACATCACTGTAAATACATCCCTTGCTGGTCCTACTCCTGCCTCTGCTGGGCTCTCCAGTTACCTTCAGTTTTTTCTCTCTCTCAGACACACACACACACACACACACACACACACACACACTCCCACTCACACACCGTCTAGCCATGGAGATAGACCAAGAGGGTCATTGTATGAGGCCCAGGCTGAGTGAATGGCCCCATTGTTCCTGGGCCGGGTTCCCAGAGCTGCCCGTGTGGCACTGACCAGGGCTGGGCTGTCCAGTGGGAGGTGCCCATGGGCCCCTGACCAAGAGCTGGCCACACCTGGTGGGGACACCCGCTCTCCCTCCTTCCCCAGAGGGAGGAGGGAAAGAGCCCAGGTCAGCCTGGGACTGGGCAGGGGGCTCCAGGACACCTCCCATTCTCCATGCTGCTCCCTGCCAGGGGCTGGGGTGCCTGCAGATGGGGCACTCGGAGCTGGCACCTCGGGGCTGATAGTCTGGGGGCAGACCTGGAACGTGGGCCGTGCGAGAGAAGCGAAGGGGACACTGAGTGCCTACTGACCCCTTCTTTCCCCTCCTGCGGGAGTGTGTGGGCAGCCTGAGGGCCCCATGGTACCAGCCCGTAGGGAACCACCTGGAAGCAGGCCTCCCCTCCCAGGCAACCAGACTCCGGGAACTGCCCCAGGAGGCAGGACCTGTGGTTGCCTCTCCGGGCCAGACTCCCCAGACGTGGGATTCTGTGTACTGGCATTCCAGGTCATCTGCGTGCCCACTTGGCTGCTGCAGGGCTCCTCAGAGGGGACACCTCAGCGACAGCCCTGGCATCTCTTTCCTGATCTCACCGCCTCCGATGCTCACTGTAAAGATACAGCACCCACTCCTGCCCTGCTTGTCACCACCTGCCAGCAAGGAATGTGCCAGAAGGGCCTCCAGCCTTCTGGGCATGAGCCAAGGCTGCAGAAAGGGCTGCCTCGGGGGCCGGCAGGCAGTGAGCCTGCATGCGGAGACGTACGGATGGGCTGAGGTGGTGAGAGGCGAGCGGGCAGGTAGAAGGGCAGGGGAGCCTGGCCCAGAGGCTGGTGAGGGGTCGGAGGGCCCTGTGAGGAGGGCGTTTATCAGATAAGGATTATGCTTCCTGAGGGCCTGACATTTCTTCCCGCCTCAGGTAAGAGACCAGACTGGAGTCCTGGGCACTTCAGGTAGCCCATGGCCCTAGAGACTGGACCAGGGCCTGGGTAGCCTCCTGCTGTCCCAGGACATGTCACTGAGTTGCTCTCTGGGCCCAGACACTGCCTGTCCTTCCCTGTCCCCACCAGTCTGGGCACCTGCCCATAGGGTTCCGAGGGGGACCCTACATCCTGCTCCAAACTGACGGGGCCAGGGAGGAGGCCTCTGTGGGCAGGCGCAGAGGCGGAGCCCACCTGCCAGGATCTGTGTTCTCTGGGCAGCCTCGCATGCCATGGAAACAGCGCCACGGAGGCCTGGGAATTACCCAGGATGGGAATTTTAACTGCAGCCCACGATCCTGTTCTTCTGTCCGCCCCCGACTCCCATCACCTCCCCAGCCCTAGGGACTGTGCGATATTCACTGTGTTATATTTTTAGATCAGACACAGGGTCTGGGGCCCGTCTTAGGCCTGGTTTGTCTTTGGGCAGTCTGTCTGTCTCCTCGGGGCTCTGTGGCTAGGTGTCTCAGGATGTGCCCTGGTGCCAGGTGTGTGGGGCAGGGAAGTGGGAGGTAGAAGCTGTCTGAAGATGAACACTCTGCTTCCATGGCAGGAGGGCTCTTGGGGAGGGCCCCAGGGGAGTCCTGGGTCCTGAGAGCACTCACCAATGTTCCTCAGCCTGGGCCTCCACGGCCTTGGGCCACAGGGGTGAATGTGGCAATGGCCAGCAGAGTGGGCTAGGGAGGGTCAGCTTCAGCGCTGACCCCTGTCTCAGAGGGCAGCTGGAGCAGGTGCCTTCCTTGGAAAGAAGTGGCATCTGGTCCCCTCTGAAGTCCCCTTCTTCTCAAGAACTTTGGGGACTTGGAAGAGACTCACCTTGGCAAGATCTGGGCTGGACCTTGTGAGGCCACAGGAAGGAAGACGGAGCTCCTGGAAGATAGGCCCAAATCTCCCCAACACAGGTCACTGCTGCCTTCTCACCACCAGGCCCAGGAAGGCAGTCTGGGCAGCAGGTGTGTCATGTGTCATGCAGGGGCAAGGTCACAAGATCGGGCTTCAAATCCTTCCTTGGCTACTTACCAGAAGCCAATCTCTTAGTTTCTCTGTGTCCTCTCATCCGCCAGAATTTGTCAGCATCCTCTAAATTTATCTGGGGGATTTTATTCTGTCACTGGAGGAGGAGAGGGACTTTCTGTTGGGAGTGGCTCCAGGAGAGAGAGAGTATCGAGGGAATGGTGCTCCCCTCTCTGGCCCCTTAGCCTGGATTTGAGGCCAGGGTTTAGAGGCTGCAGGCACCAGCAGTGCCAGCTGTTTGCAGAGAGGCCTTGGGAGACTCGTGGCCCTGCAGTTGGGCTTTGAGTCCCCGCAGCCCAAGGGCCCCCATGTTGGGGAAGATGCCAGGCCCTCCCTTGCCTCTGGCAGCCCAAACCTTGGGCCATGGGAGAATCAGGGATCGCCCTTGGCCTGGACATGACCTTCCCCGCCAGGGCCACAACTAGGGCGGCACAGCAGGGCGAGGGGTGCTCCTTCAAGTGCCCTCTTGGCCTGTGGCAGTTTCTAGAACACGCCAGTGGTGGCTGCAGATGACAGGCTGGTCTGGGCACAATGCAGTGTCCCTGGAAGGGATTCTCAGGAGCCCCTGTAGGTAGAGTAGGTAGGTAGGTAGCTCTTCAAGGGGCTTTGGCTGGAGGAGCTGATGGGGCCGGAAAAGGGTTCCTGGGATGTCGTGGTCTTCTGAATCTGTGCACTGGCGGGCCTGGCAATCTCTGGGCCAACGGCCCACAGGGATCTTATGAGGAAGAAATGGGATTGTATATATCTGAGGGCCCAGCACAGCATCTGGCCAGAGGTAAGGCCCTCAAATATTTGCTTTATTGCAAAAACAAAGAGGTTTTGGTCCCTTGATTCATCCAGAACAGGGCAGAGCTGGAGGTAGGAGGTATGTACAGACCTTTTCCTCAAAGAGCCGGAGACCCAGCTGGAGGCTCGGCTCACTTCCTGTGTGGCCCTGGGTAAGTCACATAACCTCTCTGGGCCTGCCTCAGTTTGCCCCTCTATGACATGAGGGAGTTAGTTCAGCTCACCTCCGAAGGCTCCTCTGGCTCTGTCACTCAATGGGCTTTCTCTTCACCTGCGGGGAAAGGGCCACTGGGCCCGGCTGCCCTTGCCCAGGTCTCTCTGGTTTCTCTGCAGGTGCTGTGGGCTCTTGGGCCTGAAGTCCAGGAACAGCCAGAAGCTGTCCTCCACGCACTTGCTGCCTTGTCAGCGTCCCCCGAGACATGGGAAATTGAGGATCGCACTGGCAGATCTTAAATCAAAGCCTGGGCCATCAATCTCCCAGAACAGACTGAAATAACAAGGTGGGTGGCACAGACCGCCATCGCATGGACAGTTGGAAGATATTAAAAAGCCAGCATCTCAAACCCCCAAATCCCTTAACACATTTCCAAATACCCCAGGGACCTGCGGCGGAGGGGAAAAGGGAATATCTCATTTTAGAGTTCCCCAGGAGGGTCCAAGGGCTCTATTTCAGGAAACCCCTTGTCTGCAGGCTTCTGAAGGCCCCCACCTGCTGCTGCCTGGCCTGGCCTGCCTGACCACTAGCTCAACACTCCCCCCTCCCGTGCAGGCGCCCCACCAGAGCGTGGCCCGCCTGCAGACTGGAATGGTTAGGACACCATTGCTCGCCAGCTCTGCAAAGCTGGGTAAGTTGCTTAACCCCTTTGGCTCTTAATTTCCCCATCTATAAAATGGGAATGACAATACCTACTTCATAGGGTTGTTCTGAGGTTAAATGTAATAATCCACACAAAGCAAACAGCACGGTGCCTGGCACATGGCGAGACCTCAAACATTAGTCATTAATATTAATCTCCCTGCTATCCCAACAAACAAGCCCAGCCAGCTGCTGTTTCTTCTCACAGGTTCTCCTGTTCTTTTGCCTATTTAAACCCTATCCACCCCTCAAACCTCAGTTAGACTCCCTCCTCCTCCAGGAAGCCCTCCCTGAATGACCGTCCAAGGCTACATCTTCCTCTGACTTCCACAGCTACATTTTTTTTGTATTCAATTATATTTGCAGCAACTTTTCTTTGCTGCTTCATTGTGTAGGATCCAAGCTCCTTGATTACAAGGCCTTTGCTTCTGTTTTCTCCCCTTCTCTTTCCCCTACAGCACCTGCCGCAGTGCAGCGCACACCATAGGTGCTCAAGAAACACCCGTGCTTGTCATGTGGGAGATGCCAGGAAACTGAAAACAGAATCCTGGTATTTCTGAGACTGGGTCTTTTGTCTATTTTTAGTTTAAATCTATTTCAAAAAAATTCCAAATTCCACTCTGTCTTTACATTACAACCACACCAATCTTTTCATGTCAGCCAGATGTACTTTTCCCTCCTCTCCACCCGAAATACACCAGAATTTGAAAAATGAGGCGCTGGATCTGAGAATGCGAGAAAGAGAAAGCTCTCTCTAAACCGTAACTATTCTTGTCAGGCTGAAAACTTGGGGAAGGATTAGTTCTGGGTGAAAGAAAAGGTTCCGATGGCTCAGCCCGGGGCTATTAGAGCTCGGGGTTTTCTACGGAGGGACAATCGGAACTTAGAGACACGAAGTCCCTGTTTCTGGAAGGTCAGCACTCTTGTTAGGCATCTCAGGACATTGCCACTTCTGGGGTGGGGGAGGTGGCAGGGGGGGAAACAGATCTGGTCACCTTGAAGTCGGGACTGAGGGCTGGCCCTGCCATCCTGACTGCTGTGGGTGGAAGGCAGGTAGTCCGGAGGACAGGTTGCCATGGCTGCAGAACGCACTGCAAGGCAATGTTAGCCACCCCAGCTTGATGGGGTAGGGGGAGAGGAGTTAATAATTATGAATTTGCAATTGTGATCAAGATAAATGACCATTTGGTCTAGTGGGACCCTTGGGGGCAGGGGCCTTTGTATCACCTGGTCCTCGGTGGAGAGAGAGACTTTCTTGATGATCTAAGTCCTGAGTCCTCCAGAGAAGCATAGCTGTCATTCTTGTCTTGGTGAGTGTGTGACTGTTTGCTCCTGGCTACCAACCAGTTGATAATAATAATAACATTGCACAATTACTAAGCACTCACCCTGTGCCAGACACTGTGCTGAGTGCTTTCCCTACATTTGACCATCTGGTGTTCGTAGCAGCCCCAGGACGAGGTGAGGACCAGTATCTCCATCTTCTGGGCGAGGAAACTGAGTGGCAGAGAGGCTGTGTCACTCACACAAAGTCACATGGCAAGTGCACGGCAGGCTCCTCTGACCTGGGAAGCTGCTGTGCTATCCATTCTACTGCTGTGTGGGATGGAGGCCGCTGCTGCCTTTCTGTACCTAGGAGAGGAGGCCGCCAGAATGCCTGGGGTTTCCAAGCCATCCACTGCTCTCCGCCCGCTGCCCAGGAGTGACGGAAGGTAATCATTTGGTCAGAGCTGAGGAGCATCAGAGGTTCAGCCAGCCAAACCACCTACCCATTCTCCAGAAAAGGAAACAGGCCCACGGGGTGGCCAGCCTTGGTCATGGTCAGACATGCTGGCAAGGCTGGCATTCCCTGCTGTCCTCTCCAGCCCAGGGCCACTGATCCCAGGGTTTTGCCTGTTTACCCTGCTTCCTCTCCACTCCACTCTGAGAGGCCAGGGGTCCGTTTGCCTTGTCACCAACCTATCCCTGGCGGCCACGCAGGCCTGGCCTGCGGGAGATGCTCAGTCAATATTTGTGCAGAGAATGAAGGACCAAGGTGCTCGGTTTGCCAGCTCTGGGGCTGGTGCTTCACGCAGAGGGGCAGCAGTGGCTCTGGAGTTCCACCCAGGAGCCCAGAGGCAGTCTGGTGGCAAGAGGGTGGGCGGGGTGGAGGGTGGCCTGGAAGACAGTCGGCCAGCAAATCCACGCCATGCCCCACTGAGCCCGTCCCCACTTACCCCGGACCCTGCTCAGGAGGGACAACTGGCGCAGGGGCAAATGACTCATTTCCACACTTGCGAGGTAAAGGGGCGGGGGAGGAGGATGGGCTAGGGGTGTCTGTTGGGGTATTGGCACTGAAAGGTGGTTGGCTCCGGTTCTGGGTTCTGGAGTCCCTCTGTCGCACTGGCTGGGGAAGAGGTAGAGGACAGCTGGGCCAGGGGCCAGGCTGGGGCCCCTGTCGGACTTTGGGGGAGGGGGGCGCTCAGGAGAAAGGCTTCGGCGGGCGGCCCAGCGAGCTGCGTCCTCGGGGATGGGGGGAGGAAGGCTACGGGAAGAAACGGGAAGGGGCGCCAGTGGCAGCCCCTGCCCTCGCCCTCCGGCCTCCCGGAGCCGGGGTGGGCGTGGCCTGCCCCGGCGAGTGGGTGGGGGCTGGCACGGGAGCGGCCTGCGGAGGGGGCGTCCGGAGCGCAGGCGGCCGGGGCGGCGCGGGGGGCGGAGGGCGCGCGCTGGAGGGGTGGGGAAGAGAAGGGGCGGGAGGCTCGGGGGTGGAGCCGGGGCCGCAGCGCCCGCCGCTCACTCGGCGCTGAAACTGCTGCTGCCGCCGCCGCCGCCGCTGTCGGCTCGGGGACGCGGGCGGGCGCTCCGTGAGGCTTGGCGCCTGCGGCTGCTGCTCTCCTCCTGCGCCCGGGGCTGCGGCGCTCTGGGTCCCGGCCCCTGGCCCCTGGCCCGGCGTCCCTCGGGTCCCGGCGCCCCGGCCCCGGGTCCCGCGCCCTGCCCGGGAGAACGCACTCTGCTTCTCGGGCCGCCCCGGGCTCGCGCTCCGGGGCCATGAAGAGGGGCCCGTGAGGGGCGCGCGGAGGCGGAGGAAGAGGAGGGAGGAGGGAAGCCGAGGAGGAGGGCGCGGGAGGCGGAGGATGCCGCCTCAGCTGCCGCCGCCGCCACCCGCGGGCCCCCGGCGAGCCTGACTCCAGACCCGAGGATGGAGCCGGCGCTGGGCGCTGCAGCGGCTCCCGGCGCGCCCCCGACCAGGTATTGGCGGGGCCCGGCGGGCCCCGGGGCGGGCGGGAACGTACACTCCGCCGCAGCAGCCGGGAGGGGCGCGGGCGCGGTGGGAGACGCCCCTCCGCCCGGGGACTGTCGCTACGGACGGTGCGTGGAGGGGTGGTGGTGGCGAGGGACAGCAGCGTGTTGGACACAGGAAGGGGCTGCCTGGGCTGGTGGCCGATGAACGCCGCGATCTCCCCAGCCCTCCCTGCCCCCATTCGAGGAGGGTAGCAAACTTGAGACGCGCGGCGGCGGCCCCAGAGGCGCCCCGCTCCCCTCCGCTGCGGAGCGCACCCGGGGGCTGCTGAGGGCTCATCGTCCCACAGCCTGCCCGTCTCGGGGCTGCTGAGGCGCCTTGAGACCCTGAGGTCCCGGCGCCCGCGCCAACTTTCCAAACCGGGTCTCCAGCCGGGAGCGGGGGCCGCCCCTTGCTTCCTGCTCACAGCCCTGGCCCGGCACCCGCATCCACCACGCTGCGATGAGCTGGGCCCCTGTGGGGCCGGAGCCGCCGGATGGTGCAGAGCCCCCCACGGGAAGCCAGCACAGCCCTCGCGCTCTTCTCTGGGTAGGGTCCGGGCGCAGCCACTCCTAGGCTCCAGGGACCCGACGCTTGTTTCACAGCAACAGCCCAGAGTAGCCCTAGCTGAGATTCTAGGAGTTAAAAGGCCAAGCTATCCGAGGAAGGTAGGACCCAAGGGTCGTCCTGGGGTGGCACCTTGGCCTGATTTCACATGTGCCCCTTCCCACGATCCTGGGCCTGCCCCTTCCCAGGATTAGGTTCTTCTGCTGTGTTCTGATTTCTTCCCGGTGGACTTAAAAACTGGCCCTAAGCAGGAGGCTCCTAGGAAGGGCCACTCTTAGGGTACAGGTGCCAGAGCATGGGCTTAGGCCATTGGCAGAGAGGTGGAGGCTGGGGCAGGGGAGGTGGATGTCCAGTCAAGGACAGAAATTCAGCCCAGCATCTTCTGGAGGGCTGGCTGGTGAGAGCTGGGGGCAGAACTGGGGGAAGGAGGCGGCACCCTGGCAGACAAGCCAAAGGCACATGAGAGGCAAGCCGGTGGGGGCTGAGGTCCCAGGCGCCTACCTTCAGAGGTGCCGCAGCCCCTTGAGGTGGGGCTAGGCTGTTTCACGCAGACACCTTACCTGGGCAGGCAGTTCCCAGGCTCCTGTCTTCAGCAGCCAGGGACACTTAACAGGCATCATGATGACCCTGTTTCTTTTTCAAATGCTTTCACCGTCATGACTCACACAGTGGATTCACCAGGGAGGTATCAAGCTTCCAACCTATTCCATTCTCCTGCCCCCTGGGTCTTTAGGGAGCTGCTGGGGAAAGGAGGGGTGGATTTGCCCTTGGGCCTCAGACCCCTGCAGGAGCCCAGGAGCCCAGCCCTGCAGACTTTCATTTTCCTGCTGTTGCCCAAGATCCTGGCGGGGAGCAGCCTCAGACCACGTGTTGGGGTGGGGAGGAAAGGGGTGCAGGTGAGAGGAAGTCTTTGCTAATTATCCCCCCAACTCTGCTGGGTCTTTGAAATCACGTCCAGCCACTCCCTGCCCCTTCACTTAACGCCCGGCTGGCTTCCTCATCTCAAAGCAGTAGCACAATCCCCCCTAAAATCCAAATTTCCCTCTTTGCTGAGTAGTTGCAATGCTTTTGGCTGGAGGTTTCCTCCTTGGCATCCGAAGCCAAGCTCCTCTCACAGACAGCTTCCCTCTCTCTCTGCCATGTGTGGGCCCCTGTGAGTAGGAGGGGGGTAGATCCCCCTTACCTGCCCTCCTCCGCTCCCCTGCCTCCAGGGCCCTAGCTCCTGAGCAGGGTGGTGCTGATATAGGGGTGTGTGTCAGGCTGCATCGGAGAAGGGAGGAGGTGTATGTCTGCGCTCTACTGGGTGGGGTGGAGTGTGCCAGGCCCTCACCAGGGGGTCAGGTTCGTGCCCTCCTGGGTTTCCCTTTGCCACCCCCCTGTCTCCTCTTTTGCCCACTGTGGGTCTCTCTTTACTTTCCCAACTCCACTCTGCATCAGTGCGGGGAGGGAGCATTTGATATTCATAATCTGGTTCAGAGAAGGTCCCGAAGCCCTGAGTCACTGTATGGTTTCCATGGAAACAGACTTGTTCGGAGGACTCGATGTAGCACGGCTGTGGTGGGGGAGAAGGGAAACATATAGTAAAATCAGGCTCCACAAGTGTGGCGGGAGTTGGACTGACTCCCTTTGGTGGGGAGGATGAGGGTGGGCAAGGCTCTGGCCTCCCTGTAGTGGGGGCTGCCTCTCTCCACCCACTGAGGTCCCCCACTGGGAGGTGCTCAGCTGCCCCTGTGCTGGCAGGCTGCTGCTGCTTGTGTGGTCCTCTGGGTAGGTGGCAAGGCACATGGCTACCTTTCAATGCCTCAGTCTCCTCCTCTATAAAATGGGAAAAATAAGAATACCTACTCGGTAGGGGTGTTGTGAAGGTCAAATGCATTACGATATGGAACACACTTAGAACAGTACCATAGTAAGTGTTCCTAAGTGTCATTATTAGTAAGTCAGGGGATTGGAAGAAACTCCCCCCAGCATGTTCACCTGGAGCCTCCCCTGTGTCCCAGCAGGTGGTCCTGACATCTAGTTGGCTGGCCTGTCTCCTGCTTTTCAAAGAGCCTCCCCCAGCAGCCCTGGCACACCCCCTGCTGGGAACCAGCCATCCATTTCTTTCTACAGAGCATTTGTTTCAGGTTGCTGCGGGCCCACCATGGTGCTCGGCAGCCTGGCTCTTGTTCCAACCCTACCTGTGTAGGAGCCTTGTGGGACAAATACTCCAGGTCTGGATGGACGGGCAGCTTCTTGCCTCAGACTCTGGGGGAGGGTTGGTCCTGGATCCCCTTGGAATTGGGGCAGAGGGAGAGGGACAGAAGAGGTCCAGGCAGAGATGGTGGCCCTCTGTGACAGATAGAGGGGGTTGGGTGGGGCAGGCCACCTCCCCTGAGCTTACAGAGGCTGGTTCGTCTGGCTGGAGAAGCATCTCTCTCCTGATGATCAGCCAGAGAGGGATCAGGAACTCTTCAGAAAGCTAACAAACCCTGCCCTGCCCGCCCCCCAAGTTCGAGCCTCTATTGCTCAAGTGTTCCTGGTGAGTCTGGACGGGCTAGGGGCTCCAGCCTGAGCCCCATCTGATCTGTTGTCATCCCACTTGCCGGAGCAGGGCAGGAGGCTGACCCCAGCAGTGCTAGCCTCAGCTACATCGGGAAGCGCAGCCCGGGGAGATTCTGGGTGCCAGTGATGGCTCAGCTCGAGTCCCCCTCACCAGCCCTTCTCTCTCATTGCAGGCCCTTCCTCATGTCATACTCCATGGGCTTCGGCTCCAAGCTCCTCTAAAGTCCCTCCCGTCACTGACAGCTGTCAGAGCTGTGAAGCATCCCTGTTATCTGCTGGCCCTTCCTTCTATTTTACAGATGGAAAAACTGAGATTCCTGGGGTTTGCTTGTGTGTCCAGAACTCGAGCTAACTGTGGCCTGCCCCAGCTCCACACCAGCCCTGGGGATGCCTGTCCCTTTTCCCTGGCAATCCAGGCTGCCCCAGCCGCTGCCCAGCACCTCCCGGACACCCCCTGCCAACTCTCAGGTTCCTGCCAAGGTTCTTCCCCCCTAGGTCTCTCTGGACCGCTTTGCTGTCCTCATTGGTGTTCACAACACCTTCCAATTTAATATCCTCTGCAAATTTCATTAACGGACTGTTTACTCCCTCTCTCAGGATCATTAATGAAGATGTTAGATAAGATCTGACCCAGCGCTGGGTCCTGGCAGCCCCGCCCCCACGCCCAGACTTGCTGCCCTCCGGCTTCTTCCCCCTGGGCTTGCCTCCGCCTCCCGGGACCCTTGGGAACTGCCCCCTCCTGCTATTAGGCCCCATGACAAGTGCTTAGGGCCAAGTCTGTTTGAATTAATTTTGTAAGATTACTCGAGGCGCTGTATCAAATGCTTTGCTAAAAATCAAGATATATTACCCTGACTGCGTTTCCTTCATCTACCAGTCTTGTAATTCTATCAAGAAAGCTATCAAGTTTGTCAGGCATGATTTGTTCTTTATAAATCCCCACGGTGCCGCGTGGGGCACAGGGTTCCCGCGTTTTCTAAATGTTTAGAGATTCCTTCTTTGTGTTTGTTCCTTGATTAGAGCTGGAAGGCTGCGGGCTGGGAGTTGCTGGGATTGCTGTCTCCTTCTCAGAGATGGGGAAAAGGCATGGCCCCTTCCCTTCCCCAGAGTCTCTGATGGTGTCCGTGAGTTGTGTAGGACCCACTGAGTCCCTGCAGTGTGCTGAGGGTCCCAAACTGGGCACTGGGGAGGAGGGATAGGAGAGAGCTGGAGGGAGGGCCTGAGACATCAAGGATTCTGCAGGGCAGATGAGGACCATGGACAGCCAAGCCTGGTGCCGACATGCTGAAGGTACCAGTGATGGAGAGATGACTACTCTGCTAAGAGATTTATGTGCACTGTCTCATTTCAGCCCCTCACCTGCCCTGGGATGGGGGTGTCTGGGGCTCAGACAGGGTAGGGCCGGTCAGGACTCAAGGTCTGGGTTTCACCCGTCGATATGCCGCTCCCAATCTTTTAAGGTGTACCTAAGGGTGAGGAGAGCAGAAGGGGTGGCTCAGACATTTTAGCAGGTCCGAGTGGGGAGGGAAGGGAAGCCTTCAGGGAACGCTTTGGAGAGGTGAGGCCCTCACTGGCATAGGCTCCTCCCACGTGACCCCCACAGCCAGAATTCAGTTCTCTACGCTGCCGCTTCTGAGCTGGTGAGCAAGTCCTTCAGCCTCTCCGAGCCTCGGTCCCTCACCTGTGAAATGGGTATGGCTGTAGTCCTTTCACCCAGGCTCGTGGAGAGGATCCAATGTGGTGATGTGCAAAAGGTTCATGCCGTGGAGCTGGGCTCTGGGTGAGCAGCTGCCATCACGTCCCACCGTTTAGGCCCCTGTCGATGCTGGGCAGAGACGCTTCTCTGATTGGCCGCGTGCCCCATGGGTGGAGTGTGGCTCTTCCCAGGGCGTCTCTCCCAGGAGACGGAGGGGTGGCAGGGTGAGCCTTGCTGGCATCCTGGCACAGGGGCATCCTTGGCGCCAGCTGTGGGCTGGTGATAAGCTCTGGACTTGGGGAGCAGGGAGGCACTATCTGGGCTTGAGCCCAAACCCCATGGCCCATTCCAGACTATTTCAGGCTAGATGGTAATAAAGACATTCTTGGGTGTCTTCTTGGCTGCATAGGATATGGGCATTTCTGGGCTCCTTGTTGAAAAACCACGGGAACCTCCACCTGCTTGCCCACCCCAGACCGGGGCTCTGCATGGTGAGCACAGTGTGTTTTGGCTCCTGCCAGTCAGGTGCAGCAGTCTCTGTCCGCCCCCATTTGTGATACTCTTCCTTATTGTCATTCAGCAGAGAGGGAGAATGCCCTGGGGATTGGTGAGATGGCACAGACTCATTGGTATGAGCCAGGAAGGGCCACAGGCGATCCCCCCATCCCCGCCAGCTGAGCCCCAGGGACCCAGTCCTTAGAGATGGTCAGTAGTAATGGATGAGCCAAGGTCTGGGTGGGGGTGGGTGTTGAGGTCAGGGTTGGAACCAGCGTGTCCTGGCCCCTGGTGACCACCTAGGCCCTGGCGCTCCCTGACCCTCCTCCTGGCGTCCCACTGCTGGGTGATGCTCTTGCTTTCAGGCACAGCCTGAGGGTGTAAGCTTTGCGGTTAGGGCTGGGGCTTGGGAGTCCTCAGAGCCTAGTTTGGATCCTGGCCACACCACGGACTAGCTGCACATGCTGGACAGGTTCCCCCACTTGCTTGAGCCCCAGTGCTCCTCATCTATGAGAGGTGGCAATGGTACCTGCCTGTGGCATGTGTCCCCTGATGGGAGCCAGCTCTGTGATCTCCTGCAGCCCCCTCCCTCCCATGTTGTAGCCTCAGGTGAGTCTCAGGGCCCCATCCATTCCCCACCCCAGCTCTCGTCCCCATGGAACCAGTTGGGCCTTAGGTGCAGGTGGTCGAGACCAGAGACTCCGGGATCCAGGGACAGACGGCCCCCTCCTCCAGCCCAGCCGCAGCAGCTGCCTGTGCTCCAGGCCTGTTGATGTTTTCCCATCCTTGAAGCAGGGAGGATGGGCCGCAGCCCGGTGTCCAGGAGGTGGGGCCTTAGTACTCTTCCGACTCTGGCTGTGGCTGCTGGATGGGTTGGGGGGGCGGGCAGGAAACCGGGGCTTTTCCGCCCAGTGTCGGGGCAGCCGAGTCCCGCCTCCCGCAGGCCGGGCTGTGGTAGGACCAGCCTGAGACAGGGAACCCGGGCCTTCTGACTCATCCCTCCCCAGAAGCCGGGCACACTGGGGCCTTGTGCCATGGCCAGGAGGTCAGTCACTTCTCCCCACTGCAGGGAAAACTTTCCTCTTAGGTTGGCCTGGGACCCTGTCCCTTGCCAAGCTGGGCCCACGGCCAGACTGCGAGCTGCCCTCCTTACCCCAGGCAAGGTTTCCGCAGCCGGAACAGTGAGGGTCCCCAACCCCGTAGGCTGTTAGCGCGTCAGTGGAAGAGGCTGTGGCATCTGTTTTAACTTTTTAAAGTTAAAAAGGCCAGCACTGCCTTTTTAACTTTTTTTAAAAGTTAAAAGTGGGTTAGAGTAGCCCCTGAAGACTATGCCCACGGTTCTTAGTCAATGAGCACTTGCTCTGTGCCCAGCACTGTGTTAAGCTGTGGGCGTCCACTGGCTTTGTGTCACAAGCCAGATCTTTGAAAGACTCTGTGGTCGTGCTTCCCATTTCATATGTAAGGACAGACAGACCTGCAGAGGTTACGTGCCCTGTTTAAGGTCTCAGCCACAGAGCAAGAGCAACGGCATTCAGACCCCGGCCTGTCTCTCCCCATAGTGGGAGGTCAGACTGCCTTCCCGAATGCTGGTGGGTGACATCTCAAGGAGGCTTGAAATATGCATGGGTGTCACATGTGGACATTGGAGTGGTCTGCTCTGGAGACACGGGAGCTCGTAAGGCAGCCAGGTGGCTCTGGTGACAGTGCACAGTCAGTGGACCCGTCACTCTCTGGGTGCTTGTTGTGGAAACCATAACTGTGAGATGTGTCCCCACTAGAGTGCCCAAAGTATGTGGACTCTGCCTGTGGGGTTGTGGATGAGCTGCAGGGCCAGGGACTCCAGAGATGGTACACAAACATCACGTGTGTTGGTGCAGGTTCTGGGTAGAAGGTCCACAGACCCTTCATTGGTTCAAATTGAGGTGGGCACGACCCCAGAGAGAAGCACTGGTGCCTGCAGTCTCCCCTGAGCTCCCCAGACCACAGAGGCCGAGTCCAGACCCCAGCAGATCACCCCACTGGATGATGGTGCTGGCTGAATTGTATGTTGCCATATTGCTCACATTGAAGGATGCTCTAGGACACAGTTCTGTGAAACTTGTCTTTGGGTTTATTAGGCACAAGGTCGTGAGGACATGGCTCATGGTGGCACATACACAGGGCTCTGTAGGAGACCCCTCAGGAGAAATCCTACACTAGATTCAGTGTCAGGAATAGCTAGACATCTCTTGAGCAGATGCTTTAATCTTTATCTCATGGGGCCTGTGAAACATGTAAATGAAATATTTCCTTTTTCCCCTTTGCTGCCAGGGAGCTCTGACCCATATGGGTAGCCCCCAAGTGGCTTGACTCTTGTACACTGATCTGGCCTCTGGTTCTTTCAGACTTACATTTTTGTTTTCCCCTTGCCTCATTTTTATCACCTCATTTTCCTTAAAAAGAAAAACACCTTGCTGTTTTATGTGTTTTAGCCTTAACTAAACAAACATTTATGGTGGATCAGTGCTGGCTATGCTGGAGCCGGGGATTAAGCATTTCCTCTCCGCAGTCTCCATCCTAGAGGCCTGTTTGCCAGCTCCTCTCTGCCTGCTCAGTTCCCTTGCTCCTTGCTCCAGTTCTTGGGACCAGAGAGCCTTAGGGTCCCTCCATCCTAGCTTGAGTCTGGGCAGAAATATGACATTCCATTTTTTTTTTCTCCTCTCTCCTCTGCTTTTCTTCCTTATCTTCCAGGGCTTCACAGAAGATTTTAGGGAGAAAGGCTGGGAGGGGAGTCATTTCCCCAGCTTGGGCCTCAGCTGCTTGCACAGCCCCAGGCCACCTTTGAAGCCTGGCTCTTCTCAGCTCCCGCCCCATCTCAGCAGCCCCCACTGGCTGCTGTCCTTAGTGGCCCACCTGAGCGGAGAGCTTGCTTCTTGTGGAGGGGCAGTGACTTCAACCCTGGAGCCTTGGAAATGGGGGAGGGGACAGCTGGCTGGCAGTGCCCTGGGGACAGGATGGGAGGCACAGTGCGGTGCCAGGGCTGATGTTCAGAGCCCCGCCCTGTCATCAGTCACCTCTCCAGTTCCTACATGGAGTGGCTTCACTCTGTCCCCAAAAGTTAATAAACTCAACTGAATACAAAAGCTCAGCGTAAACTGTGTCGTCCTCCCACCTGGTTTTCTGAGCTCCGCTTCCCTCTGGGCCATGTACAGTTCCCAGTTTAGTGCAAGCTCTTTCAGGGGTTGGTTGTGCATATGTATAAATATATATGTACATCCTCTTTTAAAACAGAAATGGTGACATACTATTGTGCATATGTTTCCTAGCCCTAGGTTTTTTTCTTTTCTGGAGACTGGGTCTCTCTCTGTTGCCCAGGCTAGAGTGCAGTAGCATCATCACAGCTCACAGCAGCCTCAAACTCCTGGGCTGAAGTGTTCCTCTTCCCTCAGCCTCCCACGTAGCTAGGATTACATATGCGCCCTACCACATCTAGCTAATTTTTTATTTTTTGTAGAGATGGGGTCTTGCTATGTTTCAAGGCTGGTCTCAAACTCCTGGGCTCAAACAATCCTCCTGCCTCAGCCTCCCAAAGTGCTACGATTACAGGCATGAGCCATGCACCTGGCCCCTAGTTTTTTGGTTTTTTTTTTAACTTAATAATGTATCTTGGGGAATTGTTCCATGTCAGTACATACATATCAGTGGAGCCTTCTCTGATATAGCCAGTTGAAAAGAAAATCCCAGGGCGGTGGTGAGGGGAATGCTAATGATGAGGGGGTTACGCCTCTAGGGAAGGGAAGGGGTGCCCACGGGTGGGCTATTGGAAGTCCGGGAAACTTCAAAATTGCATGTGGAAAATTGTGGGCACAGATGGAGTTTTCTGGGAGAGGGACTGTGGTTCTAAGAGGTCTGTAGTCCATAAAAGGAGAAAAGCCACAGCTCTGGGGTTCACGGGATTTCTATATAGCAGGAGGCAGGGGCCCAACTCAGCAGAGGGCAGAGCCCCTGGGTTTGGGGCAGCCACAGATCAGGCAGAGTTGGGGGACAGTGATGCCCAGCCCTCGTATCTTCCTGGAAGATGCCTGGGTTTTTCCCACTCCCAGTGGAGGGTTCCCCTGTCTGCTGTGAGAGTGGCCCCGACTGACCATGAGAATGGAGTATGGGACCTTCCTGGGATTAGAAAACCCCAGTGGTCAGAGCTGGGGTCTTCAGTCACTGGGTCTACGGAATAACCGAGGCACACAGAGCCTGAGGGTGAGTCCAAGGTCACCCAGCCAGGGAAAGGCAGAGGCTGTGGGCTGTTCCTGCCTGTGACATTCAGTTCCGTGCTCCTTCCTTGCCAGAGCGGAATGAGAGAGGAAGGGGCCCTGGGGGGAGGCGCAGCCGCCTGTTGCTGCTGGCCTCTCGGTGTGCGGCTGAGGAAGTGGGGGTGCACAGACAGAGGCCGCAGCCGGAGTGGGCGTGCCATCATCACACCTCGCTGCATCCTGTAACATCACCTCCCGCTGGCCGCATCCTCACCCGCGTCAGCAGCCACAGCCCAGGAATTCCGAACACAGCGGCGACGGGCTCGGTGGCTGCGCTGCGGGACGTGGCCGCTAGAGGGCAGCAGGGAGGCCGCTGGGGTGGCTCCGATGGGAAAAAGTCCCCCGCAGGGAGAAGGGGCTGCGGTGTGGTTTGTTCTAAGGTACTTCCCGGGGACAAAAAACAAACCAGACATTGAATGATGACATTAACTGACATTTATTGAGTGCTTGCCCTATGCCGGGCACTGTATTAGCTATGAGTAATTAGTCCTAACAACAGCTTGTTGTAATTGTACCCATTTTGCAGGTGAGAAAACAGAAGCCCAGAAAGGTTAAGAAATCTAGCCAAGGTCCCAAAGCCAGTAAGTGGCTGAGCTGGGAGCAGCAGGGCTGGTGCCAGAGCTGTGTCACACCTATATGCCTCGAGTTGACTAAGTGCTCCAAGTCCTTCGATTCTTACCACCTTGCCTATGGTGACATGCACGTTATGGATGGAGAAACCGAGGCTCAGGGATAGCTGTGAACTGTACAGGTCCGCACACCTGTAGGGTGACAGGTCCATCGCGGGCTCTGGTTGTAGTTCCCCATCCCCGAGTCATCCCTGCTCCCACTCCTGCCCTAATCTGAGGTTGGCTGTCAGTGAACACTGAGCTTTCTGCTGGGAGTGGGAATTCACCAACTCCCCTGCCTTCCAGCAGAAATGATCCATTCTGGGCTCCGGTGTCCAAGGTTTGCTTGGGCTTTCACTAACCAGAGGTGGAGGGAGGCCATGCCAGAGGCTGCTAGAAGCCCAGGGAGGGGCCCTGGGGGCCACAGTCGGGCTCGGAGGAGGAGGACTTTGAGAAGTCTTTTGTAGTGGCCAAGGCTCCCTTGGGAACAACAGGACCTGGCCCTGAGGCCTCTGGTTTCCAGGGCAGATGCCTCCAGCATACCAAGGACGCTTGGCCAGCCCTGGGCCCGGCTCTGCCAGGCTGGCAGGAGAGAAGGGGGCATTTCCAGAAGGGCCTGACTTCCCCCATCTTCCCGTTCCCATGCCCTGGCTTTGCCCTCCCTGGGGGCTAAGGGGGATGGCCTGTGGCTGGGCCTTCAAACACTCTTTCCTTCTGGGTGCCCAGGCTGTACCCTGTGAAGCTGCGTCTCACTGTCTTAGGGATCTGAACCTCGAGCTGCTCCAGTTACTTCTGATTTATTAGCAAAGCCACAGCTTAAGTTTCTCTGAGTGGGGTGGGGAGGAGGAGTTGGGGGAAGAAACTTAAATGGTCCCCTCCCTGGCAAGATGGCAAGATGCTAAGGTGCTCCTCTTTAAAGAAAACCCTGGGGTGAATTCTGTTTCTGGAACTGGAATCCTAGAATTAAGTGAAGACTCTTTAAAGGTTCTGTTTGCAGTCTTGGTGGGGACCCAAGGGGGTAGAATACGAGTGGAAAGAGGGAGTGGATCAGGGAAGAGTATTTGAATGTGGACTTCATAGCACATTGCCTGGGCTGGAATCCTGCCTCTACCCCTTACTAGGGGTGTGAGCTTGGAGAAGTTATCTGACCTTGAGGAGCCTCAGCATTCTCATGTGTAAAATGGGGTTGTGACAGTGTTAGCCTTATAGTATTGGCATGACAGCGAGAAGAGCTAATGGCTGTGAAGGGAGTGTACGCCTGGGAAAAACACTGGGAATGCCCAGGAAGTTCTCGCCTTCCTTCATGCTATGTAACCCACAGTGCCCAGAACAGTGCCTGGCACATGCTGGGTATCTGATAGATGTCTGTGAATAAATACAAAAGAAGTGCCTTCAAATGGAGTGGCATCACTGCTAAAGAATGACTCCTAAATAACCTGCAGATATTACCTGGCACAAGTATTGATGGCATTCCCTATCTGTGTCTTTAAAGGCATTCCCATTTGTCTTGAGGCACTTGGGCAAGCAGGCCTGCAATTTCCGGGCTTTAAAGCAGAGAGGCCTTCTCCCTGGGTCCCTGGGCAGCTCCCTGGGGTGGAGGCCAGCATCCTCCGATGCCACGGGGTAAGGCTGGGTGGGATGGGGTGTGGTCAGGGGAGTGGTTTTCTCTGATCACATTGAGAAGTTCCTAAGAATCTAGATTGTGCCCCTTTCCTTGTTTACTGCCACTCGGTGATCTGGTACCTATTTCTATAGATAACAAGTGGAATTTCCTGTTTGAAACAGGACTCGATTTCTCTATCTAGGGGAACCCTGACCTCCTAGAGGGGGTTGTCGGGAATAACACAGTGCTGGAAGTTGGGCGCGTAAGCTAGGCGGCACTGCAGGTTTGGGAAACGAAGATCCACTCACTCTGCCCCCAAAGGACTCACGCCAGAGAGCAGGGTGTGGGGAGAGTGTTCACAAAGCACATGAAGTCACCCATCAGCCAGGAGCCAAGACATCAACAAGAGCAGACAGCAAAGGGAGAGGACATGCTCCAAGTCTCAGAGCTGTCTGCCTACCCCTTCTCATGTTTGGTCCCTCTCTTGCCAAGGCACAAGTGGGCTGGGGACACGAATCGGATGTCAGTTGAAGGTCAAGTACATTTAAGCTGGAGGAACAGAAAGTCAAATCTCCTTAGAGGGAAAGCCTGGGCTTTAAGGAACTTGCCAGGCTGGGGTTGAGCCAGGCCAGTTACTCCTCTGTGCCTCAGCCTTCTCACCTGTGAAATGAGCTGAGACCAGCTTCCACGGGAAGTTCTTGCGAGGGGTAAATGAACTGGTGCAGGCGGAGGGAAGTGCTCAGTAGATGCTCGCTGAAATAATGCTGCCGTCTTGGTGTTTGAACTTCAGCGCGCGGAGCACCAAGGTCAGGAATGCTCCCTGGTCCACTTTTGCTTTGAGTTTCAGGTAGCTGGTCTCCTCCCTTCCGGGTGGTTGGAAGAAGGATCCCCCTGCCCAGCTGTCCCCTTGGAGCTGTCCTTTCGACCTGGAGGCCTGGGGTGAGCCCTCCTGCCCTTGCTGCCTTCTGCTAAACCCCCTCCTAAAGAATCACTGAACAAGTTGAATTTAAAATGCAGAACAGTCTGGGCTGTGCTCCGGGCCAGGTGGCCCATGTGGGACACTACTCTTGGTCAGCTGGGCATGCAAGCATGCCAGCCTCCCTGCCCACTGGTCCTGGTGAGAGCAGAGGGACTGTGACTTGTTAGGAGGACATGGGTGGGTGGGTGAAGAAGGTGAAGGGAGTAGGATGCATGCAGCCCAGGACTCAGAGGGCCAGACCTTGGGGATCAAAGATGGCACCAGGTTGGTTGGGGCCCTGAGTCAGTGATAGATCTGGGAGAGCAGGCAGGGCCCTCGTAGCCTGGCCTTGGGGGGCACACTGTGGGGCACGGGACGCAGGGAAAGAAAGCGTGGGGAGGAGGACCCTGGAGACACCCCTCCCCTCCCTGTCTCCCTGTAGTCTGCTGGTCACAGGCTGGGACTGCCGGCTAGACCTGGAGACGCTGGCAGCTGCGGACTCCCCAGCTTGGAGCAGCTCCTCTTTGGTAAGTGGTCGAGCCCTCCTGCATTTGCTCTGGGAGCAGCCCCAGCCCTCTCTCAGGGCCTGGTGGCTGAGCTGGCCTTCCTTGGGGACACTAGCAAGATGCTCAGGTTGGCTCCTTGTCCTGAACCCGTGGCATGCCCTTGGCTTTCCCTGCTTTCCTGTGGTCCCTCCCCCCTCTTCTGTGGCCAGAAGGTGCTAAGGGCTAAGGATAGAGGTCCTTAGGGACTGGCTTAGGGGAGCCAGGCCCCCATCTCCCTAAGATCTTTGCAGGCCAGTTAACTCTGGGTCAGTGTGGGTCTTCTGGTCCTGTGGCCTGGACCCTTTGCCCCCAGTGACCAGGAGCAAACCCTGGGTCCTGGGAAGGGAGGCTTCTGGATCCCTGTCTCTTCTCCAGAGACTCTTAGAGACTCTAGGAGCCCCCGAAGTCCACATCTGGAGCAAGCTGGTCACCCACATCCACAAGCTGGAGGGGACTTGACACGTTGTCCATCTTTCCTGCCCTGCTGGCAGCTCACCAACTCACGGAGTGCAGGGGTCCTTCCTGCACATGGGCCTGGCACCAGAAGGAGGCATCTGACATGGACTCCTCTTCCCTCTAGGGTTGGGCAGAGGACAAAAGAAAGGTGACCACCTGGGGAACTGGGCACCAGCTGATGGGGGTGGAAGATGCTGGCAGGGGTGATGGGCAGGACATGGCTTGAGGCAGGACCTCAGCGTTCCCTGAGTGTGGGAGTTGGGGGAATGAGGCTCTTGCCCAGTAGGCCTCTGTACTCATCCACAGGTTAAATCCTGGGGTGCAAGGAGTGTTTGTTCAGCTCCCTGAAGCTCCCAGGAGTTCCCTGAGAATGTGCAGTCTAGCGTAGAAGCTGCTCGGGTCTTCTGGGAGAGAGGGTGTGGGCACCCGGCAGGGAGCTGGGTGTTTCCCTGGGCTCCCTGGAGACAGCTCTTCCCAGGGTGCAAGCCAGGGCCCTGCCATGTGAGGCACCTGACCGCTGGCTGCCTTTGCCTGCAGACCTCGAGCCGTGGAGAGGCAGCCCCATGAAGGTGCCCAGCCATGCAATGTTCCTGGAAGGCCGTCCTCCTCCTTGCCCTGGCCTCCATCGCAATCCAGTACACCGCCATCCGCACCTTCACCGCCAAGTCCTTCCACACCTGCCCGGGGCTGGCGGAGGCTGGGCTGGCCGAGCGCCTGTGCGAGGAGGGCCCCACCTTCGCCTACAACCTGTCCCGCAAGACCCACATCCTCATCCTGGCCACCACGCGCAGTGGCTCCTCCTTCGTGGGCCAGCTCTTCAACCAGCACCTGGACGTCTTCTACCTGTTTGAGCCCCTCTACCACGTGCAGAACACGCTCATCCCCCGCTTCACCCAGGGCAAGAGCCCGGCTGACCGGCGGGTCATGCTGGGTGCCAGCCGCGACCTCCTGCGGAGCCTTTATGACTGTGACCTCTACTTCCTGGAGAACTACATCAAGCCGCCGCCGGTCAACCACACCACCGACAGGATCTTCCGCCGTGGGGCCAGCAGGGTCCTCTGCTCCCGCCCTGTGTGTGACCCCCCGGGGTCCGCCGACCTGGTCCTGGAGGAGGGGGACTGCGTGCGCAAGTGCGGCCTGCTGAACCTGACCTTGGCGGCGGAGGCCTGTCGCGAGCGCAGCCACGTGGCCATCAAGACGGTGCGGGTGCCCGAGGTTAACGACTTGCGCGCTCTGGTCGAAGACCCGCGGTTAAACCTCAAGGTCATCCAGCTGGTCCGAGACCCTCGTGGCATTCTGGCTTCACGCAGCGAGACCTTCCGTGACACGTACCGGCTGTGGCGGCTCTGGTACGGCACCGGGAGGAAGCCCTACAACCTGGATGTGACGCAGCTGACCACGGTGTGCGAGGACTTCTCCAACTCCGTGTCCACCGGCCTCATGCGGCCCGCGTGGCTCAAGGGCAAGTACATGTTGGTGCGCTACGAGGACCTGGCGCGGAACCCCATGAAGAAGACCGAGGAGATCTACGGCTTCCTGGGCATACCCTTGGACAGCCACGTGGCCCGCTGGATCCAGAACAACACGCGGGGCGACCCCACCCTGGGCAAGCACAAATACGGCACCGTGCGCAACTCGGCCGCCACGGCCGAGAAGTGGCGCTTCCGCCTCTCCTACGACATTGTGGCCTTTGCGCAGAACGCCTGTCAGCAGGTGCTGGCCCAGCTGGGCTACAAGATGGCCAGCTCGGAGGAGGAGCTGAAGAACCCCTCGGTCAGCCTGGTGGAGGAGCGGGACTTCCGCCCCTTCTCGTGACGCGGGCGCCGTGGGTAGGGTGGGAGGCGCTTGTGTCGGTTTTGATAAAATGGACCGTTTTTAACTGTTGCCTTATTTCCCCCGCCCTCTCCCACCCGGTCTTTGTGTCCTTGCCGCCCCCTGCCCACCCCGCTCCCTTCTGCCTCTTTTTGTCTCTGAAATTTGCACTACGTCTGGGACGGGAATCGCTGGGGCAGAGGGCGCGGGAGGCGGGCTCCAGCCCCCACCCCACCCCATTCAGACACACGGATGTTGGGTCTCTGCGTGGACGGTGACAATGTTTACAAGCACCACACTCACACATTCGCACACACACGCACCCACGAGGAGAGGCACCCAGGCCACACAGCTTCTCCAGATTTTTGAATGGGTGAGTGGTGGGGGTATTGTAGTTTTTGCACTGTCTTATACAAGGTAAGCAGATCCAAACAAAAGGACCACTTCCCTCTAATTTATGAATGGTGTCCACCCCTTCCGCATCCCTGCTTCCTGCCCCCATGCCCATGTCCCCCCCTTAGAGCAGAGAAACTGCCCCCTCCTGCCCACCCTTGCCTGTCGGTGAGCAGGTTTTTACTGTGAGGTGAATGTGGACCTTGTTTATTTTTTCCAGTCTGTGGCGATGCTGTCTGTCTGTCTGAGTCTTGTGGCTGCCCCTGGACCAGTGATGACTGATGAATCTTATGAGTTTCTGATTGATCTTGGGGTCCATCTGTGATATTTCTTTGTGCCAAAAAGAAAAAAAAAAAAGAGTGGATCAGTTTGCTAAATGGACATTGAAATGCTTTATCTGTGTTTTCTGTAAATAAAAGAGTGCAATAACCTCTGGGTGTGGTTGTGGGACATTCTGGATGGGCGAGGGCAGGGCTCAGTGGGGTCTGGGTGCGCTTGGCTTTGGGGAGGAGGTCGAGGAGGCCGTGGAGGTGGGAATGAAATGTCAAGTCTGCCTTCCAGAACTCTCGTCACCCTCAGCAGTGAGTTCAGGGTTTCATTTCCCTTCAGTCAGCCGAGAGCAGGTACCTCACCGCTAGGGGTGATGCTCAAAGTCTTCAAGAAGTGGTATGGTTTGCCGAGTCAGACAGCTGGGCTAAGGACGAGATCCTGGGACCCCTTCGTGTGCCGGATGTTACTCCTTTAGCTGGCGCATCTGGGGCCAGGATAGGGAACGGGGAACACTCAAGGAGTGGGGTGGCTCTGGGCAGTGGCTGTTTATCAAATGGCCTGGAAGTATTTTACTATTTTAACAAGTGGCACAGGTTTATTGCTGTCTACGTTGGCAGAGTATCTGCTGTGCTTACTTACCTTGGCAATCTAGTGGGTTCCTCCGGGCAACTTCCCCAGCTCTTATTCCGAGGAAATAGCTGGTCACAGCTTTGTAGTCCTGGGACAGTGGATTGCTTGGTGATCAGGCAGCCCCCATGGTCCTGGCCAGTTGGAAGAAGGGCTTCCTGAGGAACACAGTCCTGGGCTATTTTATGCGAGTTAGGGGATGTAGATTCAGCAGCTACACTAAATGCTTTAACTAACAGTAGCTTAATCAAGATAGGCTATTTTCTTTTTTAGGATTATTTTTTATTGTGGTAAAATACACATAGTATGAAATTTACCATCTTAACCATTTTTCATTGTATATTTCATTAAATACATTTGTAATGTCATATACCACTGTCCATCTCCATACCTCTTTACATTTTGTAAAACTGTGTATCCATTAAACACTAATTCCCTCTTCCTCACTCTCCCTCAGCCCTTGGAAAGCACCATTCTACTTTCTGTCTCTATGAATTTGACTACTCTAGGATCCTTGTATTAGTTAGAATCATACAATATTTTTCCTTTTATGACTGGTTCATTTTACTTAGCATGATGTCCCCAAGGCTCATCCATATTGTAGCATGTATCAGAATTTCCTTCCTTTTTAAGGCTGAATAGTATTCCATTGTATCAATAGACCACATTTTGCTTATCCATTCTTTCCTTGATGGACGCTTGGGTTCCATATTTGAGCTATTGTGAATAATGTTGCTGTGAACATGGGTGTACACACATTTCTTGAGACCTACTTTCAATTCTTTGAGTATACACTTAGCAGTGGAATTGCTGGATCATACGGCAATTCTATTTTTAATTATTTGAGGAGCTGCCATACTATTTTCCACAGTGGCTATACAATTTTGCTTTCCCACCAACAGTGCACAAGGGTTTTGGTTTTTCCACATCCTCACCAATACTTGTTTTCTTCCTTTTTTCTTATTTATTTATTTTTTGAAATTAGCCATCCTAATGGGTATGAGGTGGTAAGATAGGCTATTTCTTTCATTCTCACTTAATTCTCACAGGCATAAGCTGTTCAGGTCCAGTATGGTGGCTCCCAGGTTGTATGCCCAGAGATCAGGGGCCCTGACTCTATGTTGTTGCTGCTCCATCTTTCTAAGGTGTTACCCTTGGCTATATGGTCCAAGATGGCTTGCCAGGCAGTGGAAACAGGAAAGGAGGGCACACCTCCACCATGTGTGAGCCTACCCCCAAAGTTATAGACGTTACTCTCACTCATGTCTCATTGGCTAGAGCCTGGTCACATGGCAGTCACATGGCACATTGAACTGCAAGGGAGGCTGGGAAATGTAGTCTTTTATCTGAGTGGCCTTGACTGTTAAGGTGGCTGATGAGTCTGAAGCTGAGCTCCCTGTGATTCAGTTTTCTCTTCTGCGAAAGGGAGATAGTATGATTTATACTGTCATTCTTCAAGATCAGGAAGTAGATTGGAAAAGTCTCTGTCAGGACAGCTGGGCCGTGCCTGGAGCTCTTCTTGCCCCTGGTTCATAGGAGCTGCTTCTCCAGCCTGTGGTGAAGAAGTCAACCAATCAGTTGGCTTCATGGCATCAGTGCCCAGGTAGGCCTCACTCAGCACCCCTGGCTGGCTGCTCCAGTACTCAGAGAAGGCCTGCTCCTACAGAGGCCACGGCTGGCTGATCCTTTCCCTGCTACAGCAAATGATGTTGTGGCACTGTCTCCCCAGGAACTCCATTCTCTGCACTCTGACTGCCCTGCCTTGGGTTGTTCCCAGGCCGGAGGCTTCTCTCCTCTGGGAGGGTGGCTTCACACTGGAACTAGGAGACACCAGAGATCCTGACCTAGTTGGAAAGGATCCCTCCCCTCAGCTGCCGTGAGAGAAGACTTGCATAAGGCTGGCTGGGCTTTCAGAGGAAAGCCCTATTTAGTGATGGAGTCACCCATCATTCGTTTATTCATTCAAGTATGTGCGGACACTGGGGTAATGGGCACTCCTTCAGGAAACACAGTCCAGTGGGAGGCAAAGCGGTGAATAGATGGGTACAGCATGGGTGAAGTGCTGTGCCCACACACAGGTTTTGTGCCACATAGACAGGGCTGGGTCCCATACCAACTTGGTCTTGGAAAGCCCAAGGCCACCATAGTGAGCCCACGGGCGCGTTCCCTAGGCCTCGTGGTCTCGTTCTATGTATCCCTGGTCTTGGGGCTGAGAGAATTCAGGGAGGGCTTCTCTAAGATGGTAGTGCCAGCACTGAGCCTTGGGGAGGGAGGAACTGGCCCTGTAGAGAATGGTGAGAAGATGGCTCCCAGCAGAGGGAGAAGCCTGGGGCATCTACCACTGTGCAGGCTACGGGCAGGAGTGTTGGGGCAGACCACACACTGGAGCCTGTGCCCAGCAACTCAAGATCACGAAGCTCACCAGCTCACCAGGGGCAGCTCAGCTGTCAAGGGATCTATTAATATGTATGATGACCAAACCCACAAGACAGAATCAGAGACCAGAGGGCTTGCCTGCTTTTAGGATAAAGACCAAACTCTCCCAGTGCTCTTCGGGGCCCTGGGTGTCCTAACCTCTGTCACCTCTAGCTTCACCCTGTGCCATGTTTCCCTCCACTCTTCACTCCCTAGTAAGTCTTCCTGTTTTCTGGCAATTCTGTGAACACACTGTGATAGATTGCTCCAGTTACAGCCCTCAATTTGTTCACACCTTCCTGTAACCACAGCGTTGGGTAGTGTCCTCCCACGCTGACTCTGGGCTTAGCCATGTGCCTTGCTTTGGTCAGTGGGATGGTGGCAAGTACAGAGATATGAAAAATGCTTGAGCTCTGGAGCTTGTCCTTTCCTGTTGCCTCTTGGAAGCCTTTACCTGTTGTGTGAAGGAAGCCCAGGGTAGCTTGCTAGAGAAGAAAAGACCACTAGGTGAAGGACCAAGGAGCCCCAGCCAGTGGTTAGTCAGTTCCTCACTGACTTGGCAACTGGTGAAGATGTATGAGTGAGTCCCAGCCAAGACCTGCCACAATCTAGCACAGATGGCTGGAGTCGCCTGGCTGAGCCCAGCCAAATTTCTGACCCACAGGATTGTGGGTTAAAAAAATGGATGCTGTTTTAAACCATTAAATTTTACAGTGACTTATTACGCAGCAAAAGCTAACTGATACATATGCCATTCTTTATTCCATTGCAGGTCTTCGCACAGACTGTTCCTTACACCTGCTTTTCCTATTCCCCTCTACCTAGTTAATGTCTACTCATTCTTTGAATATCAACTTAATTATCAACACTTCCTTGGTTTTACAAGATCTGTTCAGTTATCCTGATTATAGACCCTTATATTGCTGATTATGTATCTTATATATCTTGATTACAGGCCCTTATAGCACTGTGTATATCTCTTTTATAGTGTTTACCACAGTTGTAATCACACTTTTTAATCACAGGACCTGGCACATAATAGGTATCCAATAAACACTGGTTGAATGAATAGAAGAATGAATAAAACAGGTGTTCTCTATCTGATGAAGGCGCTTGCCTGCCCAGGGCCTTCCCTTGGGCATGTTAACGGCCTCTAGGGACTCTGAAGGAGCCCTGAGGCTAATGACCTCGCAGGCTGTTTCTGACACATTACAGGAGGTTGAGCTGAGTTTTGTTCCAAGAATCCACATCCTGCCCCCATAGTCAACAGTTCTAACTCTACAGACCAACACTGGTGCTCCTATTTCTTTGTCACTATGCCGTCACCTGCCTTGCCACTTGTTACAATTTCCAAGGCTAATGCTCTGACGGAGATGACAGCGAACAAACACGTGTACAGAATTTTACAGTTTACAGAGCATGCTTCCCCCTCCTGTTAGTCACACCTCTACGGCAGCTGTTTCCTGCTGACACAGAGGCACCTCTTTCTCGCCAAGGAAATGGGGGTCAGAATGCCACGTAGGCAGGATGGTTCCTGCCTCCCTCTTCTGTATGTCGTGCCTTGATGGCCGAGGTCCTAAGGACTAACTTCCTGGTCTCGTTCCCAGACTCAGGGTCCTTCTCACCTGGTGGGTCTAGGTACGTGTCCCGTCATTTCTTTTCATCACAGACTTCCTCTGTTTGTGTGTTCCCACCTGCTCACCCTGTTCCTCTCCTTGCCAAGAACAAACACTCTGGCCTCCCAGTCACACTTCCCTGGGATCCTGGGGAGCTCGCTGGGCCCCACTTCCTATTATCCTAGAGGGTATTGTCCAGGAGCAAACCTGCCCTTCCTGGACAGCCCCCTCCCCAGGAAAACCACTGCTGGAATGCCTTTCCTTGTTGGGAAGGAAAAGATGTGGGGAGGGGGGGCACCTTCATGCACCTGAGAAAACACACAGGCTCCTGTTTCCTGCGGGCTAGAAAACAGGTTGGAATCAAGTCCTCACAGCCAAGAAGCCAAGATTTGGGTCCACCGGGGAGTCTAGCTGCAGCCACTGGGGGAGTGGTCACCGGCTGGGCTCTGTGCCTGTGTGTAGGTGCAGCTGGGAGACTGAGGCCCAGTTTGGGGATCTGGGGTCCTATGGACTTCCTGCCAGAGCCACACATGTGACAATACCATGCTTCACAGGGCTCCGAAGTGCTCCATCAAAACATCGAAACTGCCTACCTGCCCACCTCTAGTTGCTCTTTTTGCATCTTGGAGTTGCCACCTGCTGGTGACTTGTGATTGAATTGGGTCCTACTTATCTTGGGAACCACTGTGATAAAAAGTATGGTTCTAGATTCCAGTTTCATCTCTGTCACTTGCTGTGACCTTGGGCATATCGTTTAACCTTTCTGAGCCCCCATGTCCTCTGCAGTGTTAATCATTAGAATACATACCTCAGAGGGCAGCTGTGAAGACTGCATAAGGAAATGCTTTTAAGTGCATAGGCTGGTGCTTGGTATATAGTGAATGCTCGATGAATGCCAGCCATCCTCCTCCTCCTCCTCCTCCTCATCATCATCATCATTTTACCCTCAATGCCTAGCATGGTGCCTGCAATATGATAGCTGCTCAATGAACGTTTGTTGAATGAATGCATTTTTGTGTGGACTCTCTTAATTGTAGCTGCTACCAATGCACAAAGTTATGCCTGAATGAAATGGCACAGCAGCCAGTGTTGTCCATTATTAGCCAAGGCCTGGAGCTGAGGTCTAGCTAGGGGTAGAGAAGGGTGGACAGCCAGAAATGCCCACAGAATGATCACTAAGCAGAGGGACAAGTTGGCTCACTCATGGGATGGTTCCTGCAGGTTCCAGGTACCTTTGGAGGAGTAACCCTCAGGGGAGAAGTTGGCTGAGTTAACCTGCCATTCTCTGGCCACATTCCCAAGATCATCTAACTTCCTAGAAAAAAATGCTTCCTGGCGTGGCCCAAGGCAGCTGCCAGCCACTGCCCTTAGGTTGAATGAACTTGGCCTTTCTGTCCCTTTGAGGCACCTGCTGCTGTGGTGCTCCCTTTCCATGCATAAAAGGAACATTTTTCTCATGGGGACCCAGAACATTTTCCTCCCCTCTAAGGCCCAAGGAAGCCCACCGTCTAAGACATTCAGTGATGAAGGATGTAGAGTTTTCTTAAGCTAGGATCTTGCAGCTTCCTGCACTGCATCTGGGAATAGCCAACTGAACGCACCCAACTGCTGGGGGCTTCCTTCTTTGACAAACCCTGGCAGGCGGCTGTGGGCAACAACACCTTCTTCCTGCATTGCTTCCGGCTTTCTTCCTTCCTTAGTAACACCTCAGCCTTCAGCAATGTCGTCTTGGCCTTGGGTTGGCTTTGGGTTGGCTTTGGGAAGCTGGGTATAGCTTCAGGAGTGGGATCATCGCACCAAGGTTTGCAGGAAACATTCAGAGCCATCCAGAATGACTGGAAAATCAGTGATTCAGGTTCTGGGAGACTCAAATTGAGCTCTTCTTCCACTGCATCTTGCTGGACAAATCAATAATCTCCCCAGAGCCTCAACACCCCAGCTACTGGGGGACAGTGATTGAAAAGAATGTGTCTTCTGTAGCAACTGGGTATGGGAGGTATAAGTCCATCTGGTCAAGTTAAACGTGTTAGCAAAATACCACTCCTGTCTTTAAAAAAAATCTGTTTATTCTTTTCAATACTGAGAAAATGTGTTAAAGATTTCACACTGTGACTGTGGACGTATCTATTTCCCCATGTAGTTCGGTCATTTTTTGCTGTATAATTTTGAGATTGTAATTTTAGGTGCATATAAAACGTTGTTATATATTTCTTGTTAACAGAACCTTGCAGCATTAGAAAGTGTTCCGGCTTATGGTAGTGTGCTTTTGCCTTAAAGTCTGTTCTGTCTAATGTCAGTAGAGCAACCCCAGCTTTCTTTGGTCAGAGTTCGTGTGATTTCTCGTTCCATCTTTTCGTCCACATACATGTCTTGCAATTGCTGATGCATCTGAATTTCTGGCTCCATCTTATTTTGTGCTTCCTGTTTGTCTCACCCTTTGTGTGATTTTTTTACCCTCTCCTTTTGATTTAGTATTTCTGTTCTATTATATTTTCTTCCCTTGGCTAATTAGAAAATTATATGTCTGGTTCCATTCCTTCAGTGATAACCTTAGAAATTACAAATTCCTTTCTCAGTTTACTCAAGTCTGAAGTTAATATCTTTGCCCTCCTCTTGAAAAACATGCTTGATACCTTAAAACACTTTAATTATCTTCCCCTTCTTTTAAACTTCTGAGTTGTGTCATGCATTTTTAAAACTAATGCATTATACGTTTTCTTTTATTTTTTCTAAGTGATTGACTTTATTGGCGCATCATTGGCACACAATAAAAGGCACTCATTTTAAGTATACTGTTGGATAAGTTTGGACAAATGTATAGTTACGCAATCAGTGCCACCTATCAAAATATAGGATATCTCTATCAACCCCCCAAATTCCCTCTCCTTCCCCCTTTCCCAGCCCTTGGCACCCATTGAACTGCTTTCTGTCACTTTAGTTCTACCTTTTCTAGAAATTTGCATAAATGAGATTGTGCAATATGTAGCCTTTTGCATGTGGATTCTGTCACTTAGATGACTCTGGAGATTCGTGATGTTGAACGTATCAGGAATCAGTTATTTTTTTTTTTACTGTTGAGTGCTCTTTGTTCCTGTGTGAAGATCCAAATTTCCACCTGGTATCACTTTCCGTCTGCCTGGAGAACTTCATTTAACATTTGTCGGAGTTCAGGTCGACTGATGATAAATTCCCCCAGATTTTGTTTGTCAGAAAGTCTTTATTTTTGCCTTCATTTTTAGAAAGATATTTTCACTGGATTTAGAAATCCATGTTGACAGTTTTTCTTTGAGCACTTTCAAGACTTTTGCTTTGTTGTCTTCTGACTTGAATTATTTTTGATGAGAAATCTGCCATAATTTTTATCTTTTTTTTTTTCTGTCCATAATGTCTTTTCACCAGCTGTGCATTCTCTGTGTCACTAGCTTTCAGCAATTTTGATTATCGTGTGCTTTGGTGTGGTTTTTTTTTTTTTTTTTTTTTTTTTACCATTACTCTGGTTGGGGTCCATTGAGCTTTTTGTATTTGTGGGTTTCTAGTTTTCATGAAATTTGGAAGTTTCAGCCATTTTTTCTTCAAATATTTTTTTCTGTTCTCTTCCTACCCTCCGCCTGATATGCTAATTACACATGTTGGGTACCTTTGTCATTCCACAGGTGACTGATGCTCTGTTCACTTTTTTCCCCCAAACTTTTCCCTCTCCATGTTAAATTTGGGTAGTTTCTAATGCTTTGTTTTCAAGTCAACTGATCTTTTCTTCTGTAAAATCTAACCCATTGTTAATCCTGCCTGAGATATTTTTCATTTTAGTTTGTATTTCTCATGTGTGGTCCTTGGGTCCTTTTATTTTACATTTCCACTTAATCTTCATTGTGTTCATGTCATCCTCCACATCTCTGAGCATTTGGCATGTTTCAAAGTCTTTGATGACTAATTCTATCATCTCTGTCATTTCTGGTTTTTAGCAATTAACTTTTTTTCCTCCCGGTGGTGAGTCATATTTATCTACTTTTTTTTTGCATGTCTGGTCATTTTTGATTGGATGCTGGGTACATCAGTCAAGGGCCAGGCAAAGAAAGAAACCACATTAGTAATTTGAATACAGGCAATTTAATAGAAAGAATTATTAACTAGAAAGTGGTTAGTTACTAAAAGGAGGTAAAAGAGCACTCTGAGGAATATAGGAATAACAAATGTGGGAACCCCTACTTTCTCTAGGGCTGAGGAGAGAGTACACCAGGAAGGAATTAAGAATGTGGAAGAGGCTGGGCATGGTGGCTCATGCCTATAATCCCAGCACTCTGGATGGCTGAGGATGGGAGGATTGCTTGAGGCCAGGAGTTCCAGACCAGCCTGGGCAACATAATGAGACCCCATCTCTACAAAAAAGAAGGAAAGAAAAAATAACTTGGAAAAAGCATCCCTCCCCATAGTCCCTGCTCCAGGGCTTAGATTCAGACATTGTTGGAGAGGGTGTGGCTGCCCTGAGAACACTCAGCCTGCCATTGGTGAAGAAACTTGCCGTATGGCATGGGCCAGAGCTTTCCATAGCAGCAATTCACTAGATGGCTGAGAAATTCACTAGTGGGTGCAGGCCATAGCTGGTCTATAGAATTTGCTTGTCAAGTGGCCAATAAGCTAGGGTGCCAGTGGGCCAGTGCTGGTCCCCAGGAAGTGGTCTGTTGGGTTTTTGGAGAACTAGGTGGAGAATGAGTGCCACCAGCCCTCCTAAACACCATTGATAGCAGTGGAGATAAAATGCACTGTAACCAGGAGGAGAAGCTTCTTCCTTGGCAGTAGCCATGTAGTGACACCACCCCCGGTTGTGAGTCATATCTACCTGCTTTTCTTGTATGCTGGTCATCCCAGCACCCTCTAGAGACAAAAATTAACATAGTACTAGTTGGCAAAGGAGATATGTTTACAGAGTCCAGCTCCGGTATCACAAAGCTTGCATTTAGAGCTAAGAGGTAATAAACTGACATCTGGATATTATGCATTTTCTGTTGTTGAGTGTTGATTTTGTTGGATTCCTTTATAGAGTGTTCAACTTGATTCTGGCACAAAGTTAAGTTACTTGGGATTCTTCTGATGCATTCAGGGCTTTATTTTAAGCTTTGTTATGATGGGTTCAAAGCAGGGTGATTTAGTGCCACTACTAAATTGTGATCCTTCTAAGGATGCTAGCCAATGTCCCATGCATTGTCACTCTGGATGGTGGGAACATGAACTATTCCCCTCTTGTGTGGGCTCCTAAAATTTTTAGCTTACTGCTTTCCAGTGGCTCCTTCCTGACCTTGTAGGATTTTACCCTGTGTGGATGTTAGTACTTAGCCAAGGACGTGAATGGACCCCTCTGAAGCTCTCTCGATCTCTCTCTGTGCATTTCTCATTTCTTTGGTAATTTGCCTCACAATTGTTAGTCATGTTGATTTCTCTAAACTTTGACATTGTCTATTCAAACCAGTGAGAGCACTGGGCTCTGTCTGCATTACCCCTCCCTGCACCGAGGTCTGGGAAGTAGCCAGGACTTTCTTGAGGCTCATCCCATTTGTTCCCCCTCTCACAAATCACAGTCCTGAGCTTCTTGTCAAAATCTGCAAACAGTTCTTTTTTTGTGTGTAATTATCTTCCAGTTTATTAGTTCCCTCTTTAGCTGTGTCTAATTTATAGTTAAATATGCCCACCCAGTATTTAATTTTGATTATAATGTTTTTCATTTCTAGAAGTTCCTTTTCAATAGTTCTTTAGTCCTGAAGCTGAGAGTGAACCCCTTGGAAGTCTCAGCTATTTGGCAGGAGAAACTCCTATCAGACTTTCCACCTTGGGAAGACTCTGGGCTTTGCTAGCTGGGCTGTGTTAGCTCTTCCTTGAGCCCTGGGATACTAGGAAGACCAAAGGTCTGTTTCACAAAGTTCGGTACATGCTCCCTGGGCAAACATCAGCTGCTTCTCTCGCTTACCTTTCTGGTTTCTGCCTTCATTGCATTTTTTGCCTTTGGCATTATTTACTTCCTTGCCAGCTTATCTTACATTTAAGAAGACTTCTAATTATTTTGCCCAGATTTTTTAGTTGTTTTCAATAGGAGGATCATTCCAGGTATCTAGCATTTCATATTACCAATAACAGGGGTATTTGGGTCATGCTTGGTGTTCTTCCCCATTACCTAGCACATAGTAGGTTCTCAGAAACTGTTTGGTAAATAAGCAAAGGAATAAGAGAACTAATGAACACATAGGCACACTGCTTTGGCTGCATGAAATGTTGGCCAGCCTGGGAACAGCATGAGGTCAGGATGAGTTTACCACTGTCTGAAACTCTATGTAATGACCTATGCCAGGGTCCAGCTGATGTCAACTGATCTCAACTCAAGGTGATCTGGGCACAACAGGAAATCTGTCCCCATAGGCTACCTTTACCCTATGCAGAGAACAACTCTCCTAATCTGTGGGCCTTTGGGAATGGATGATTTTCAAATGGTGGGGATGGGTTTCAGTGACTCTTCTCTGCTCTTTTCCTGGTTACTCTGGGGCTGTTGGCTGCAAACCTTCTCTTATAGGGATGGAGCCTTATTCATGGTCTCCTCAGCATTGTGATCCAAGCCCTTCCAACTCAAAGTGTGGTTTACAGACAAAGAACATCTATATTGACCCAGAGCTTGGGCCCCAGCCTAGACCTAATGGTTCAGGATCTTTATTATTTATTTATTTTTTTGAGACAGAGTCTCACTCTGTTGTCTGGGCTAGAGTGAGTGCCGTGGCGTCAGCCTAGCTCACAGCAACCTCAAACTCCTGGGCTCAAGCAATCCTTCTGCCTCAGCCTCCCAAGTGGCTGGGACTACAGACATGCACCACCATGCCTGGCTAATTTTTTCTATATATTTTTTAGTTGGCCAATTAATTTCTTTCCATTTTTAGTAGAGACGGGGTCTCACTCTTGCTCAGGCTGGTTTCGAACTCCTGACCTTGAGCGATCCGCCCGCCTCGGCCTCCCAGAGTGCTAGGATTACAGGTGTGAGCCACCGCGCCCGGCC
>CAUYRT010083350.1:0-13836 GCA_963574885.1 Lepilemur ruficaudatus
CTATAAATAGAAAGAAGTTAATTGGCCAACTAAAAATATATATAGAAAAAATTAGCCAGGCATGGTGGTGCATGCCTGTAGTCCCAGCTACTCGGGAGGCTGAGGCAGAAGGATTGCTTGAGCCCAGGAGTTTGAGGTTGCTGTGAGCAAGGCTGACGCCACGGCACTCTAGCCTGGGCAACAGAGTGAGACTCTGTCTCAAAAAAATAAAATAAAATAAAATAAAAAAATAAAGAAATAATTAAGTCATTTCACGTTTCTTCAGGTCATAGCCATCAGCTATGTATAAGTAATTTTAATTTTGAGGAGAAAAAACTTAAGTGTGGGGAAAATAACAGAAGGAGGAATATACTGAAATATTAATAGTAATTACCTCAGGGTGGTGGGCATTGACTATACATGGTGATATTCTTTTTAATACTTTTCTGTATTTTCCCAACTTTTTGCATTACGGGACTATATTATTTAACCAGGAAAAAAACTAATAAACAGAGGTCACTGCATTGACTGGATGAAAGGTTGTGATTTGATTTGTGACTTGTTTGGATAATTAGTATCTTGGTTATTTAACCTTAATTAAAAATATTTTTTAACTAAGAGAAAAAAATCTTTCTTTTTTAGGTTGTTATGCATAATGACAGCTGTGATACTGTTAATGGTAAGGTTTCCTTTCTCACTTATCTTTAATATGTTGAACATATGAAATACATTTGAAAAGCTTTAAATTTTGAAATCGCTTCTAATGATTTAATTTCTATAATTACACAGTCAAAAATACCTGGAAAATGATGCCTATATGAAATGCCAGTCATTGTAAAGTTTTATTTGGATTAAATACCACAGCTATCCCTTTTTACTGCTTAGAATTTTAATATCGAATTCAAGAGATACTCTTGTTTTTCTTTGTCCTTTATGCCTAATTTCTATTTGGTTCATTAGCATATTTTCAGACAGGAAAGATAAAAAGAAGTCAAACTTTTCTTAATCCAAATATTATTTACATCTTGCTTTGTTCTAAAAAAGTGTGTAACAGATGGTCGTAAGATTAAGAATATTTGGTTTTTCAAGTCTAGCAGTCTTTATCTATACTTTTGTTCCATTTTTTGTCAATTGCTCAATTTTGTCATTATTGTTTTTCTTTCTTCTTTTTGTAGGAAGTTTAACAAATTCTTTGAATATTCCAGAGTTTGAAGAATCCATGAAAGATTGTGAACAAGCTAGCTTGAATATGGATAATAATATAAAATTTTCTGTATGGGTTTCTTTCTTTGAGATTTACAATGAATGTATTTATGACTTGTTTGTTCCTGTATCATCTAAATTCCAAAAGAGGAAGATGCTGCGCCTTTCCCAAGATGTAAAGGGCTATTCTTTTATAAAAGGTATACTAATGAATATTTTTATTTTATTGCTCATAGTTCCCTTTCTGTACTTTGTGATAGCTATAGGAAAGCAAACAGGAAGTTGAAAATTTTATACTGATTATTAACATCAAGAGAATAAGAAAATTTTGTGCTTTGGAAGTATGTTTTGGTATATTTATTAAACTTGAATATGAAAGGGTCTGGTTTGGTATCATTTTTGCTTGAATATTATTGATTGGATCCTTGTTGATGAGAAAAGCTGTGTGTTGATATTCACATTATTCTGCTTCTTTGTAACAGTGTCCAAATTTTAGAGCTATAAAATGTTGCTGTTCTTCCCCAGTAGTATTTCCATCCTTTAAAAAGCAATTACAATAGGAAATACATAGTATTAACATAACTCAGTACCCATATATGTATTTGTATGCATATGTAATATTTACAAGTCAAAAATTTCATTAATTATATTTTTACTACAAGGACTATATTGTGCTATTTTTTATATTCTATTTCATTTTTATAAAATGCTGGTTATGACTCAATACATTTGATTTCATGATTTACTAATGAATTGCAGTGTGCAGTGTCTCATAGCTGGGTAATTTTGTAGGTTTAATCTGTAGTATTTTCTCTCCTTTTTTACTGAGTTCTTATTCTAAGTACTTGTACTTGTTTTTAATTTTCCCTTTGGCAAACTCTGTTAACATTTACTTTCTGTGTTTGTGTAACTTAAATATTGGAACATTGTTATAATCCCCTCCTCTTCTGTACCTCTTTTCTTGTGGAACATGAAATAGCTGAGCAGAGTATAGCTAGGATGTGTTATTAGAAGAAAAATGTCATTATATTTCACTAGAAAAGACCATCAAAGAGATTACATTGTAGAACACATCCTATGTTTTAATAAATTGATATGTGTACTCTTTATTTTTTAAAGATCTACAATGGATTCAAGTATTTGATTCCAAAGAAGCATATAGACTTTTAAAACTAGGAATAAAGCACCAGAGTGTTGCCTTCACAAAACTGAATAATGCTTCCAGTAGAAGGTAAGGAATAAGCCCTATGAGGTAAGCCCCTGGAGCACCCATGGTATTCTGTGCTAATTTAAATACAACTGATTTTAAAGTGGGCAATAGGTTCTGTGATGTTTTAAATGAATTTATAGGCATAAAAACATTCTGTAAACTGAACAGCACTAAGTGCATAATATTATTAATACTATTTCTTGTCTTAACATTAGGTTTGCTAATTTGCAGGAAGTCTCTGAGGTTTTTTTACTCTTTCTTAATGTCAATATCTAAACTCAATATTTTCAGAGTTGTCTATAATCTTGGCCTTTTCTCTGTGTCTTTTCTGCTTACCCCGTGAATACTATATACATAGTGAGTTAGGCTATAATCTCAAGGGGTTATGTTTTTGATGGAAGGGATTAGGGGATGAGAGACATAGGAAGTAAGTTTGAGCAGTGTGTTATTTATTTATTTACTTATTTACTTGAGACAGGGCCTTACTCTGTTGCCCAGGCTGGAGTGCAGTGGCACTATCTTAGCTCACTACAGCCTCAAACTCCTGGGCTCAAGTGATCCTTCTGCCTCAGCCTCCTGCACGCCACCACTCCTGGCTAGTTTTTCTTATTTTTTGTAGAGACAGGGTCTCACTATGTTGCCCAAGCTGCTCTGAACTCCCAAGCTCAAGTGATCCTTCTTCTTCAGCCTTACAAAGTGCTGGGATTATAAGCATGAGCCACCGTGCCCGGCCTCAAGCAGTGAGATATTTGAAACAGGCTTTGTTTTAAGGGAGAAAGAGCCCTGTCCCTATACTTAGTTTGACTTGGGATGATACATGATCCAGATCTATGGGTCAAATGTATGCTTTGCTTTAGGTTCATATTCAAAGAATATTAGCTATACATAATACAATTTTAACTAGGTTCTTTGTGAGAAAATTGTGACTATTATAAATGATTTCATTAATAGAAGTTGGAATGTGAGGAGAAGGTATGAGGGATTTGGGGCTATGCAAAAGATATATGATTTTAGGCAACTGGGTATATATGGGTGACAGTGGGACACTGGATTGGAAAGTTTGGCAGCATAGTTGGGAAATGCAGTGGTGGACTACAGCTAATATTAGGGTATAAAATAGAGGTCAATTTAGATACTTGTTACTCTCCTATTTAGAATATGGAAATTCAAAATGGAACAATAACATTTGATCTTTGTATTTCAGTCACAGCATATTCACTATTAGAATATTACAGATCGAAGATTCTGAAATGTCTCGTGTAATTCGAGTCAGTGAGTAAGTTGAGTATTTAAATTGTAGTTATTCTGAATTGTTTTGAAGAACTTTCAAAGTAATTTTTTTTTTTTTTTGGTTAATTCAGATTGTCTTTATGTGATCTTGCTGGTTCAGAACGAAGCATGAAGACACAGAATGAAGGTGAAAGGTTAAGAGAGACTGGGAACATAAACACTTCTTTATTGACTCTGGGAAAGTGTATCAATGTTTTGAAGAACAGTGAAAAGTCAAAGTAAGTGTTGCTGCAAGTGTTATTAGCATATTAATATAATATTTAAACTTTCAACTTCGCTGTTTTTAGAAAGTTCTTTTCTGTTTAACTTGCTTCCTACATAATGCCTGTGTATGGGTTATGATTAGTGTACTTAGGATCTTGGATTAAAAAGAAGATAGAAATTTTATAAAAGTCAATGCCAGTAATTCATCAAATAAACTAAGTATTTTCCATAGCAAATACAAACCAACAGACTCTGTACAGATGCTGATTTAGCATCTAAAACCATTTTTTTCTTACAGCATTGTGTGTGTTCTTTTACATGTGATAGCTTTTTGTATTAATTAGCATTTTAGGCTGCATAAATGATAAATTAGGCTTCGCTATTTCTAGTTATGGTATCTCATAGTAGCTAGTATATAGATATTCTCTACTAGGGAACACAATCTAGTTAAATATGATTTTCTTTGCATTTTGCCTAGTGGGTTATTAGTATTTTTATTAGTAAGTAGCAATATTTAAAGAAAACAAGCAGAAAAGGACTATCACAGGTAGTACTAATCACAACCTAAAGTTTAAGTCTGTAATAGCTGGGTCAATTATTTCTTTGTAAAATTTATCAGCATCTTGGCTTGATGAGATTTGTTTTAACTTATAATTTTTGAAAATTTTTTTCCATAGGTTTCAACAGCATGTGCCTTTCCGGGAAAGTAAACTGACTCACTATTTTCAAAGTTTTTTTAATGGTAAAGGGAAAATATGTATGATTGTCAACATCAGTCAGTGTTATTTTGCCTATGATGAAACACTCAATGTGTTGAAGTTCTCAGCCATTGCACAAAAAGTAAATATATATTTATTAAGCCTCTTCTTATTAGAACATTAGCAATTTTTCTTGAAATAATTATTTTGCACTTATTACTATAAGCCTAGGGAATAATTGAAAATTAAAAATGTAAATATTTGACCAAGTAGGAAGACATGGGAAAAGATTGAAAGTTACCCCTGCCTTTCTAGGGTTAAAATGACCTTGAGTGATAAGTGTTAATAATAAACATTAGTTACAAATTTTTTAATTAAAAAATTTATTTTTTTGAAGAGAGAGGGCCTCACTGTGTTGCCCTGACTGGAATGTAGTGGTGTGATCATAGGTCACTGCAGCCTCAAACTCCTGGGCTCAAGGGATCTTCCTGCCTCAGCCTCCTGAGTAGCTGGGACTATAGGTGTGCGCCACCATGCCCTGATAATTTAAAAATTTTTTTTTTTTTAGAGATGGGGTCTTGCTGTGTTGCCCAGGCTGGCCTCTAATTCCTGGCCTCAAGCGATTCTCCCACCTTAGATTCACAAGTAGCTGGGATTATAGGCAGGAGCCACTATACCCAGCATCAGTTACAAATTAATGACTATTCTTGGAATGAATTCCAATGATGGAATCATTCCAATGATGGATGGATGTCAGCTATCCATCTGGTTCAGTTAAGGCTTCTGTGTAACTGGAAAACCCTCTGCCAGAAATCTTGCTAAGAGGTTAATGCAGGAAGGTAGATTTACCTGTAGTATACCTGTATAAGTAACTTTTGAAAAATCAAAATGTTCATTTAAGGATGCTAATTTCTTTTTGTATGTTTGTTTGCGTAGCTTTTCTTTTAACACTCAAACTGTCATTTGACTTTATAAAATTAATTATTTTCTAGTGGACAGTTCTTGCCTTTACTATTTTAAAAGTTACATTGGATATTTTAACAGGTTTGTGTTCCAGACAATTTAAATTCATCTCAAGAGAAATCATTTGGACCTGTCAAATCTTCTCAAAATGTGTCACTAGACAGTAATTCGGATAATAAAATATTAAATGTAAAAAGAGCCACCATTTCATGGGAAAATAGTCTAGAAGATTTGGTGGAAGATGAAGATTTGATTGAAGAATCAGAAAATACTGAAGAAAACCAAAATGTGAAAACTGAACTTACTGATGAAGATCTAGATAAAACATTAGAGGAAGATAATGCTTTCAATAGCCACAAGGAGAACAGAGTATGTATTAAGAACTCATACTTCTGTGATTGGCTTGTTATTCTGAAATTAGGGTTAACAATACTTAAGCCTCCCTCTCTTCAATTATTTTCAATAATACACTGAAGTTTATGTGTCTTAACTTTATATTTTGAAAAATTTCAAACCTATAGAAAAATTAGCATAATGAATACTCATTTACTTTTTACCTGGATTTGCCAGTTGTTATCATTTTATGAGTACGTGAGTACATTTTTTTTGGCTTGTTATCATTTGAAAACAAGATGTAGACATAAAATACCTTACAACTAAGTATTTCAGCATATATTTTATAAAAACATGGACATTTTCCTCATGATCATGAGACCATTTTCATAACTCCCCAAAAGTTAACATTGATATAATAATATAGTCTATTATGCCGTAGATATTGAGATTCCTTTGGTGGTTCCTTGTCCTTTATATCCAATTTGTTTTTATCTACAACCAAAGTTAACACATTGCTTTTGATGTTTCTTTTGTCATCTCTAATCTAGCATTGATATTTTGGAAAAGTGGAGGCCACTTTTCTTGTAGAATACCCCCAATCTAGATTTGTCTGATTATTTCCTCATGATTCATGTTTAACACTTTAGCCAAGCATATTGTATAGGTGAAGTTATGAGTTTCTTATTGCATCACACCAAGAGACACATGATGTCTGATTTCTCCATTCTTAAAGGTGCTGTTTTACTCAGTTAAGGTATAGTATTTCAGATCTTTCTTTATTATAAAAGTATATCATCTGTGGGATGATACTTTGAGACCATGTGACTATCATCTTCTAGTATCCTTTCACCAAGGAGGATTTTAACATACTCTATTAGACTTGCAGTCTTAAAGTACAAGTGTTTAAAATCTCTACCCGGTATCAATGATCCTATTTCCTTAAAAACAGGAATTTCATGGTCATCTTATTGTTATGATAAATAAATGAGGTTTAACAGTGATTCCTTTATCCTCTGTCCAATTACAGTTTATATATATTTTTAAGTTGTATTAACCCTGAAATTTAGATCGTATCCACATTACCTGTTCCCTTTATTAATTGGCTGCAACTATCTATGTATACATGGAGTCCTCTTACTGGTGTCCTAGGAATACTGGTAAGCTTATGTTCAAGGTGTGATATGTTTGACATATCATATATCACAGTGCTCTTTTGGACTATAAAAGTTCAAGTAGAGGGATGATGTATTGGGTTAAATACATTCATTTTAATAATTGACCTTAATGTCCCTGAAAGCCATTATTGTACCTACGTTGTTTAGAAATAAGAACGGTAGCCTTAGATGTGGTACAAGTTCCAGTTTATCTGGTATTATGTGATTGGACCTTGTTATTAGGGCCTCTGTGATGCCCTCAGTGCCAAAAGAAGCCAAAAATAGTCCTGTTTAATTTTTTCTGATCCTCTCAAAGTTGGAAGTTTTTATAGAATGTTGTTTAAACTTGAAATGTTAGTAAAATTTCTGAAATTACCAGAGAAAAATACTTAATGCTATAGTTTTACAGTGGATTTCATGGTGTAAATGTGTATCCTATAACATTGACTAGATCTTAATACTTTAAAGTGAGAAATTTATCAAAATTTTGTCGAATATTTGATGTTTGAAAACGTAAAGGATTAGGTGTTGCATGCTTTATTTGCATTTTAATAGAGAATTGGAACTAGTAAAAGTCATAAAATATATTGATATTAGCATATTTACACTTACATTTAATAATTCACTTAGCTATAATAGCCAACCATAATTTTTTTCAGCAAAGACTTTCAGATGCTAACAGTGATAAAAACTAATTATTGAAGACTCTTAAAATAAACCAGTTTCCCAAGGTATTTCTACATTTGTATAGATTTCTCTAACTCTCCTACATTTCTGCTTCAATAGTTACTATTTATTGTTTCAAACAAAAGTTTGCAGTTATTTAAAATTATTAAAGTAATATATATTCATGGTAGAATGGAAAAATTTAAATATACAGATTAATCTACATCTCATGTTAATGGATTTTTACTATACGTTGCTGTTTTATAACCTGACATTCTTTATTTTAAAAAATTGTTAAAGTATATATTATTAACATAGTTCATCATTATTTTTATTTTTATTTTATTGTATGTGTATATATGTATACACACACATATATATATTTGTGTGTGTATATATATATATATATATAAATTTTTTTTTTTTTTTGAGATAGGGTCTTGCTCTGTTGCCCTGGCTAGAGTGCAGTGATGTGATCATAGCTCACTGTAACTTCAAACTCCTGGGCTCAAGTGGTGTTCCTGCCTTAGCCTCACAAGTAGCTGGGACTACAGGCTCGTGCTACCACAGCTGGCAAATTTTTCTTTTCTTTTTTTAAAAGATGAGGTCTCCGTCTTGCTCAGACTGGTCTCAAACTCCTGACTTCAGTCAGTCAGTCCTCCCACCTCAGCCTCCCAAAGTGCTAGAATTACATGTGTGAGCCACTGTGCCTGGCCTTATTTATTTTTTGATAGACATGGGAAAAGAAGGAATAGGTTGTCATTAATGATTACAATAGTTTACTGTATGACAGTAAGTAACATAATTGAACAAATCCTTGAAGTCTGGCTATTGAGTTAGGTTCACACTTTATTTATATACAACCTATCCCACAAAATGACAACACTACAATAAGCATTCTTTACTGCCAAAATACTGGGGTCATGTTATTTTCTCAGTATAAATTCTTAGAAGCGGGAATTCAAAGTCAGAATATCTATAGAACTATTTTCAAATATAAAGTTGAGACATTGGAAGATCTGTAGCTTTGAGGGAGTTTGTTATTTAATTTGTTGTTGAGTAATTTTAATCAGAAACCTTTGAAAAGAATATCAAGCTGTTTTCTTAATGCTATAATTTATTTTATTATGAATCCATATGGCCATGTTAAGTGTTAATTGCTTTATTTTATTGTACATTCTTCATGATTATGTGTTTTCAAAGGCTTTAGAGTTGTTGCTCACATCTGGATAGTTATAAAAGCCTAATAAGTTTATGTAACCTCTCTTTGGCATTTTGGAAGGCAGCTATGCTCACCACTATACCACCAACGCATCTCTTTGGCATTTTGGAAAGTGTTTGGGAATTCTTAGCAACTTCTCTGCTGCTATACTGGGCTTTAGACTTGGACAAGCCACTTCCAAACCCAACCTTTAGCATTTATCACAAATTTGGTCATTATATTCCCCACCTATGAAATGTGTATGATACCAAGCTCACAGAAAGTTGTGTGAATTAAATGAAATCAAATATGAAACTCCCCAAAGTAGTTCCTGGTGCCCAAATTTTTTGTTTTTTTTCGTAGCGTAGCTAGACAGTGAGATGTTTGAGTTATCCTAAGTCTATTTCTAAAATGTAGAGGACTCCATCTGATTTTTCTGATTAATGTATCTTTGCAAATGCATAATTTTCAGTGAGAATTTTCTCATTATTAAAAAGGATGCATAATTATAATTGACTAAATGAAAAAGTTTTATTTTTTAAACAAATAGTAGTTTTCTTGGGATATATTTATTCTTTTATAAGAATTTTAAATGTTTACATGTTATAGAAACTGTTGGATTTAATAGAAGACTTGAAAAAAAAGCTGATAAATGAAAAAAAAGAAAAGTTAACATTGGAATTTAAAATTCGAGAAGAAGTTACACAGGAGTTTACTCAATATTGGGCTCAACGGGAAGCTGACTTTAAGTAAGTTATTTCTTTCATGTTCTGATAAAAATTGAGAATTTTATTTGTTTAATTTTTTTTAACTTATTTACTTGTTTTATATTAGGTGGCTTCTGAATTTTGACCTCTTTATACAAGTTTGAAAATAGCTGTTACTAATCATGTGTGATTATTTAAATTTGCTCTTAAGCTATAATGTACTTAATCTTAGAAGTTTAAGATAAAACACAAAGAAGCACCTTTTCTGTTTCTTAATTGGATTACTTTGTGTTATGAAGGGAAACTCTCCTTCAGGAACGAGAGATATTAGAAGAAAATGCTGAATGTCGTTTGGCTATCTTCAAGGATTTGGTTAGTAAATGTGACACTCAAGAAGAACCAACGAATGGAGGTTGTGCCATGAAAGTTGAAACTGAAGTATGTTAATTGAAATATTTAAAAAATCTAGTGTGGTTTTGGTACCAGGATTTAGTGTATCATGTCAATGTGAGAAACATCAATTTAGTTTAGAATTAAAAAAATACTTATTTTGTACCTTTATTGTAATCAGACATGTTTTATTAGGAATATAAGCACAAATAGTTAAATATAGCCATTGGGCTTTGAAAAATATATATCATATATCTCTGTTACATTTATATCTCATTTTGGTATTGCTTGAGTCATTGTATTGATTATAGGCAGATAGATTCCTTTTTGTCTGATTATGAGATACCCCTCTTAGCTTTATCTTAAACTTAAAAAATTTTTATTTTTAGATGTATGGGAGACCTAAGAGGTCATTTACTTACTGTTCTGATTAAAACAAAAATGTTTATACATAAAAAGGATTGCCCTTGTTGGGCAACTGCCATTCCCTACTCTTAAGCAAAAATTATCCTTTTCTGTTGCTTCTACTAAAGCTGAAATTGATCACTTTTTTAGGGGATTTTTTTTTTGTTTGTTTTATTTTTAATCACTCAATTTTGGGGCCTGTGACAGGGATGTCCAGGCTTTTGCTGTCAAACCACCCGTATGTATCTCAGACATGTTTGGGACTTGGACGAATTGTGAAAATGGAGATTGGTTTCCTGAGGTATTCTAACAAAGTCTTTTCAGGGTTATTATATAATTGAAACGATACTGAACTAGGTAATCATAATTATTTCATAATGTCTTGTCACAGATTATGACTTTTTTAATGGGGAAACATGCCTCATGGTACATGCAACAGACAATGAATCATGGTATACAACTTTTTTATAATTGGGGATGCTTCTGTATAATTTATGTTAAAGAATTTCAAGTTGCGAATTTTTTGCTGTTTTTAAAACTGTCTAAATTAGATGGTACCACATGTAAGGGTGAAACACACTGTTAATGTTAGGCATGTGGTTTTTGCTATTTTTAGGAAGCACATGATTATGTAGGATTTGAAGATATTATTGATTCTCTTCAAGATAATGTCGCTGATATTAAGAAACAGGCTGAAATTGCTCACTTATGTATTGCATCTCTTGCTGACCCCCAGGAAGCTCTTGCAGGTTTAGAACTAAAGTTTAATCAAGTTAAGGCTGAATTAGCTAAAACCAAAGAAGAATTAATCAAAACCAAAGAAGAGCTAAAAAAGAGAGAAAATGGTAAGTGGATGTATTTTACCCTGATTTAGATATTATAAGCACATAAAAAGTACAGTTGGTAAGTATAAGAGATTTATGCAGCTTATTTACTGTAGTGACTAGAATATTCTTTAATCCGGGTAACATTTTAATATTGTACCATTTGTATGACTTTATAGTAATTTACTAAAAATATTTTTTCATTATTTACTTTTAGACCAATGTTATTAGAAAACGGACTTCTCAAAAAACAAACAAACAAAAAAACCAAAGCAAGTGTTAGCTTTATAAGTAAATTAAGAAATCTCATAGGAAATTGTAAAGCTGTAAATTTTGTTCTGTATTCTTTATGAACTCGTGTAGGAGATTATGCTCTGGGCTTGCTAGCTTGGGATACAGTGACTATCGTAGAGTGGCTTAATAAAGTAATTTGTTAGACTGATGCTTCATTCTAATTCTGAGAGCATTTTATATATGTGTGTATATATATCGATGATTGTGACATCTGGGTTTTAAGAGTTAAATACTCTGGAGTTCTTTTTGATGAAACAGGATGGGTAGAAAATAGCAGATGAGTGGTAACTTTGCATTATGAAATAGACCAGAATGGCTCCTGTTCTTCTTTGATGTTACGCCAGAAGTTCTTTATTTTTTGCATATTGTCACTCATTTTTATTTTGAGTTTTAAAAGTGACTTTTTCTGAAACATTACCCTCTTATGGGTGGATTAGCAGTTGAGTGCTGTGTACTTCTAATACTGTCAAAATCCTTTTTCTTGAATATAACAATAGTTAAATTTTCTATTACAGTAGCTTATGTTTCATAGTTTTTCAGTGATATATTAATATTTTTTGAGATGCTTAGATATTTATTTTCAATATTCTTTATTTTTTCAGAATCAGATTCATTGGTTCAAGAGCTTGAGAAATCTAATAAGGTAATACTTTGCTTTAAGCTTTATTTTATCTTGATAAGGAACTTTATAATTAAGTAAATGAAGGCATGAATTATGACTTGATTCCATTGTATTATTTTTTTCTGTTCTTCTCTGGCTTGAGTCTTATTTTAACTTTACATATATCCTTTTAAAGAGCTGAATATTTCAAGATATGATTAGATATAAATAATTCAAGTTCTTGGTATCTACTGTCTAATATTTAAAGAACAAAACCAAAATAATGTACTTAGAAGACATTACAGATACTGTTTAGATAATTCTTATGTTTTTAGAAATTTTTTCTACTTATGAAAATAATAGACACTAGTTGTACAAATTTAATTATATTAAACTAGGTGAAATAGAAAATAAAAACGTCCCTGTAATGTTCCTCCTAAATTAAAAAAACAACCAAAATTAACAAGTTGGTTGGAAGCTCTTTTAGACTTTTACTTTATATATATTTATATTTATAGAACACTTACTACTTACTAGGGACTCTTTTAAGTGATTATTATTAACTCAGTTAAATTTCAGGACAGCTTTATGATATAGATACTACTGTGATTTTTTTATTTTTACAGAGGGATTAGATAACTTGCCCAGGGTGGCACAGCTAAAAGGTAGAGAAGCTAGAATTCAAACCCAGGAGGTCTGGCTCCAGATTTCTTTTACCTTAGGTGCTATATCTGCTTCTCTTTTCTTTGTGTATATAAACATGTTATTGTTTTAAGCAAGAATAAGATCATGTTATGCATAGTGTGTTTATTTTTATGTAATTTTACAATTTGAAGGAATTTTAAAACTTACTGTTTGCATTCTAGTTATCATGAAATGTATTTACTAAACATTGCTATTTTTCTTCTTTCCAAAGAAAATAATTATGCAGAATCAAAGAATTCAAGAATTGATAGATATAATTGATCAAAAAGAAGACACTATCAACAAATTTCATAACCTAAAGTTTCATACGGAAAACACATTAAAAGACATTGTAAGAATTTAACTTTGCATTATAAATTAGATTTAAAAATCCTATGTTTTGGTTTAAAGTAAATAGTTTAAAATAGTTTATGCAACTAAGACTAATTTATTGAAAATGTTGAATTGCTTATCTTGACATTGAATTCAACCTACTGTTGTGCAAATCTGAATTTTTTAGAACTTAGAAGAGGGCATTTGACTTCTTTGAACATAATATCTCATGAACTATGCTGGCAGTGCTTTGTGCATAAAGAAAAAAGAATATGTTAGCCCTTGAAAGTTTAAGCTTCAGTTAGTTGGAAGGGGAGCTCTGAAAAGAAAAGAACTTAGATATACTTAGACGGCTGGATTATAATGATCCAGGAAACTATAGGAAGTTCAGTAGAATTATGTTTTTTCCTTAGAAGCTTGTTTTTATTATATACATTGTTGCTGCTTTTCATATGTTTAATAGGAAGGATTTTTTTTTTTTTTGAGACAGAGTCTCACTCTGTTGCCCGGGCTAGAGTGCCGTGGCATCAGCCTAGCTCACAGCAACCTCAAGCTCCTGGGTTCAAGCAATATAGGAAGGATATTTTTGTTAAAAAATTACATTATGTATTGTGACATGTAAAACCTTTAAGGGTTTTTGGCTTTCATATAAATTTAGGTAATTTCGTGTTTAGTTAGTTTAGGCTAGGATGAT
>CAUYRT010083352.1:0-17375 GCA_963574885.1 Lepilemur ruficaudatus
TTGCAATGGTTCCACATTTAACTAAAAGTATATTTATTTATTTACTCCCCAGAGACAGACAATCTAATGGCAGGACCACAGTTGCATTCAAATCCAAACACAGGATTTGGAGGATGCTTCTTTGTCTGTGGCAACCTGGAGAAGAATAAGAGCTTTCCAACCTAAGTTGCATGACAAATATACATAGTGGTTAAAAACACAATTTCTGAAATCAAATCACCTGTTGTGCATCCTAACTCTATCACTTATAATTTCCTTAGTTTTGGTGTAGGTTAAGGAAGGGAGATTGCTTTGCAGGAATTGCCATAGGAGATGAATAATCACAGCTGGGTTTTTCCTGTCTACAAAATCCTAAAAGCTTTAGTAGCTCTTGAGGCAATTTACATTTGATCTATTCCAAAGGCCTTGCTGAATCTCAATTTTTATATGTATAGCTCCCTCTGGAGATTGTTTTGCTAGCAACAGGCTTTGGTGTTCTTGCTAACCCATCACCCTACCCAACTCCCCATTCAAGGACTCAGCTGAATGTCCTCAGTCTTGGCTTCTAAAAACGTGCAAAGCAGGGTAGTTGCAACCCCTCCCTTGCCTCAGAGCTATATCCTTTTAGATGATACTTCCAATCTTGCCAATTTTCAAGGATGCTAAGCAGGGAATATATGCCACAGGAGAAGATTGAGAGGAATACGGTAGACAAAGCACCAAATACATCAGTTACTTGTAAATTGTTAAATTACTCCCTTCCAGAGAAAGTAAGTTTCTGAAGGTCTAGGTCCACATCAGGGTACCATCCCTGAACCTGGGGATACAGGTAGCCACATGTGAAACACACTATCCAAAAATGAATAAAACTGTGCATACTTTGACTGGAAGACATTGGAACTAAAGCTAAGCTGGCAAAAGCAGGAGATATCCACTGCCATTCCCTTGTGTTGTTATCTAAATTTTTATTCAATAAAATACTATGAAATTCAAGCCTTCCCATCCTTTGGGGAAGTAGGAACAGAAAGGCCACCTGCTTCTATTTATTCTGCTTAGGTTTATACTGTCACCATATATCTGAAAATAATCATTTGTTCATAGCACTCCACTGATTCCCAGGAACAATATGAGAACTCATTAGGTTACAGCTGTGAGTCGCATGGAGTGTTTATAAGGGTAATGTCACTTAAATGTAATTTACAGTGTTATTATCATTGCAAAATTTTTGGTGTGACCTGAGTTCTGAAAATTTTCACTTGTTCCACTCTATAGTTAATGATAAAATTTCATTCAAGCTGCAATTGAAAAAAAGATTTAAAGCAGATCTTAGACTAAATAAACTATAGGACTTACTTTCTGATAGAGGGAAAAAAGAGCAATGAAAATAATTCAAGCATGGAACAAAAAAGATATAAATTTATAAAATAAATAATTTTTTGAAAAGAATTGTAAAGCAGAAATATGTGTATTTTCACACATAGCTCAGAGATCACATAAATGCCAAGAAAAGTGACAGTTGCTGAAATAAATATGTTTTTTATGAAAAGCAAACTAGTAAAACAAGCAAAATGAATGCATAAAATGGATAAATTTTCATTGTATTAGTTATTGCTGCCTCAGGGCAGCTGTAAATTATAAACTTGTTTTTTAACTTTTTTTTTTTTAGTATTCATGAATATATTCTAGGTCTTTTCTTCCTTCTGTAGCTCTTGTGATTTGACCCTTACCTGATTTATAATCTTCCCTAAAGCTTATAAATCAAAGAGTACCAGATATTTGGTTGGAAAAGATTCATGTACAAAATAAAATGTAATTTCTGGTAAGATACTAACTTTAGGAATGTTATCATTAACAATAACAACAAAAAGCCAAATACAAGTGTAAGATTTTCTTTCATCTCCCCTTATCCAAACATTTATTTTTAACAGATATAAAACTTACTCTTTTGCTTTTTTCTTTCAAAAATGGACAATGCTACATGCAATAACTATGAAAGTTTTAAATTACGAAAGTCTCAATTCATCTGGCCATATCTTCTTCATAAGTCAAGGTGATTAACTGTGCAGTGAAATTATTTGTGATGAGATACAGAAAACAACTGTAGATTAAAATGCTTTATAGCATGACAGTGAATCTTTCAGCAAAAAAAAAGTCATTTTGTTGTACATATCTGGCAGCCTAAACATTTCAGCTTAGCCTCTAGAGCTACAGAGAACAGAGCAAAGAAATGCACCTCTTAATGGAGTTACCCCAGAGGACTATGCATCCTAAAGTTCTTACCTAGCATCCATTCATGCAATTGCAATGTAGGAGTTGAAAGAAATATTGCAAAAGCTATAAAAATGTTTAATTCATCTTTTAAGCAGAAAATAAATACCTGCAAAGTTGTACTTTAAAAGCTGCTAAAAGTACAGATTGTAAAAGAGTAGTAAGTTAAAGTTAACTCTACAATTAATGCATCATTCTTAATACCTGCAGGCATCCTCCCTAAGGATGCCACAACTGGAAATGGACTCAAAACCAAGCAAATGACAGAATCAGAAGATGAAGAACAGAATCAGAAGAAGTGATAAATATAGCCACTTTAAAACAATACCAAGTAAGGAGGTTCACAGTTAATATACTCAGACCGTAGTGTGGTTATACACCTATGTTATTTATAATTTACCATACATTATACTTAAGAAAAGTGATAGTAAATTTGTAGAGTTTATTTCATTTATGGGATTAATCTTCAACTAAATCCAGTTGTCTTCATTAAATTAAAAGTTGAATTCGTTTGGTTGTAGTTATAGAGGTATTCCTTGTTTATAGGATATATAATCTATGTTTCATAAATGGTAAGAGAAAGTCTACTGATTTGATAGAGGAAATAGTGACTTGCTCCAAAGTCAAGGACTCTGTCTTCTAACCCTTTTCCCCCAAATTCATTCATATCTCTGTGCTTCATTTTTGGTTTGTTTTTTCTGATTTATTCCCAGTTTGCCAATTCTCCCTTTAGCTGTGTCTGTTCTAATGTTAAACCCATCTACTGAATAATTAATTTCAAATATTGTTATTTTTCAGCATTAAAATTTATAATTGATTCTTTTATATGACAACCTTTTAATTTTTTATAGTTGCTAGCTCTCTACCCATATTCTCAATCTTGTCTTAATCTCTGAGTATGGAAATCATATTTATTTTTAAATCTTTTCTCAATAATCCAATATCTGTAGCTATTGTGGGTCTTTCTTAATTTAACATGGGATTTTTGCCGGTTCTCCTATGGATTGCCTTGTCTCTTCTTGTATCTGGCTACATTTGCTTGTGGGACAGAAATTTTGTTTTATTCCTCCAGAGAATTTTTCCTTTGCTTCTGCCAGATGCTTGCAAGCACTAATTATCTAAGACCATCTTAACACAATTTCTGAGACTGAGTTTTCTTTTTTTTTGAGCCTCAAAAATAACTCTAAACTGGGCTATAACCTATATAAAAGCTAGTTTACTTCTAATTCATTCATTCAGTTCTTTTCGCATTCCAAAATAACCATGGTTTTTTGAAGCCACTATAACAGGCTCTGATTATAACTTGTGCATCAAATCCCAGGATGCTTAAAAATATTGATAAGCCTTTCATTCATCTCTTCCAGTTTAGCATATGATCTCAGAACATAAGCAGCTCTGAAAATGAAGGGACTACTTTTCTCACTTCTCATATTTCTGACTTCTATTATTCAATTCATAATTAGATATCCTATGCTTTTAATCTAATTTTGTGTGCTTTCCCCAGTTTTTCTGGTAGTCCTCAGTAAAAGGGTTGTTATAGATTAACAAGTCTGTTACTATAGAAAGCCATACTTTAAAATACCTTTTTTTTTTCTGGTTGTGAAATACCTGCTGGTTCTTGCACATTAAGAGAGTGTTAAAAAGCACAAAGGAACAAACAAAATCTATCATAAAATCCAGGATTATCTACTGCTAACATTTTGTATACAAAGTTCCTTCTTTTTCAATGTATCTATATTTGGGTATGTGTATAATCTTTTGCAAAACTGGATCATATAATGTATACTGATTTATAGCCTGTTTGTTGGTTAACTCAATATTTTTCAAATATTTTTTCATGTTACTAAGTCATCTCTTAAAACATTTTTGAGTCATGAATGTTTATTTATTAAATATATATATGATGATAATGAAAATTAAAATTATACAAAAGTTATAAAGAAAAATCAACTGGGCATTATTATCACCAGATAAATATGACTGTAGATGTTTCTCAAGAGATAAATATGTAGACAAAACATTAGGTCTATAGGTGAATAAATTTTTAAAACATAATATTCACCTGCTTTTTTCAGAGATATTATTGAATTTTTAATTTTATTTTATTTTATTTATTTATTACAGCATATTACGGGGCTACAAATGTTTAGGTTACTTATATTGCCTTTGCCCCACCCATGTGAGAGCTTCAAGCTCATCTCCCAGATGGTACAGATTTTATTTGAAGTTCAGGTCAAATAGATGCCGAAAAATTTCTTAAAAAGTGATAAACTTTAAGTAAATATTTTAACAAAAAATTATATATAATTATATAATTACATATAAATAAAAAGATACAAATAATTTTAAAATATTATTGGGGGAACAATTTGACACTTCTGATTGACCCCTTGCTAGGTACAGGCTAGATTTTCAATTAGGTGGAAATAATTCTGGCATAGCAGTATAAAAAGGAAGACCAGTGCACAGTTCCTCAAACAAAAACTGCAGCTTCAGCAATATGTATCAAATTGTTTCCTGAACTGACTGCCTGGTCCTAAAAAGAGCAAGCCCGGGTAAGATTCTTCAAGAATACGTAGGCTTTTAAAGGCATTTCATACTTATTTTCCACACTGGATGAACACAGACTTTACTGGATTTGTTGATTCACCAGCTTTCACAGAAGCACTTCTGATTTCTGAGCATGGAGTTAAGCACCTTTCAGTGTTGCACAGAATCATGATAAAATGTTTCTCCTTGGCCTTTTTTTCAGAACTTATGTCATAAAGTATCCATTTTCTGTTTCATTGCAACTGATGAATTTTTTTCCCCACTGGATTTTAGTGCTATTTGTTTACTTTCCTAGTTATAAGATAATGCAGATCCAAGCCACAGTCACCCAAGCCTCTTTATGTTGGTCCTCTTCTGTAGAGGACCAGAGTGTTCTCTGTAAAACATTAATCACAGCACTCCTCTCCTACTTAAAACTCCCTCCCTTTCCTACTCAGGCCTACAGGATACTGCAGAACTTGGTCCAGCTACTTATCTCCTCCACTCTTTTCATTCTTATATCTTCCTCATTCACTCCTCTCCATCACACTGGCCTTCTGGCTGTCCTTGAAACAGGCCAACCCTGATGCCTTCTTAGGGGCTTTGCACTTGCCCTTCCTGTTACATAATTCTTTTCAATGAAAGTGTGACATTTTCCTTCTCATTATTCATGTTTTAGCTTTAAGATGGCACTCCAGAGTATTTTTCCTTACTCACCTCACTAAAGCATACTCCTCATCATGCTGTGCTGTTCTCCTATGTTATCATTTTCATATATCTGCTAGTTTAGGAACATTTTTATTTACTTATTTACTGATTTATTTTATGTGAGTCAAGAACAAAGGAGGAGGAGTCTGATATTTTTACCTTACTTGAAGCTTAACAGATGAGCCTGCCATACCTTCGTGATTGCTCACAGAAGGATAAGGCAGTCCTATGTCAAAGACAAAGCACATTGTTTCCCACAGCAGTAGTATTTGTGTCAGTTTCTGGAGCCCCAATTCCCATAGGATGATTGCACAAGGGTTAGGTAATACCTTACATAAGTGAGTTACAATACAGGAGAGAAATTCTGATCTTAGGAAAGTCAAATCTTTTATATTGGACTTTAAGCAAATCTCCTCTTTGCTCCAGAGGAATACACTTAGGTATATGCCATATATTCCAAAGTTGTGTGCTTTACATAATGCCACCATCATGTATGTGCTAGTTATTAATGTATTTCCTTTCCCCTCTAACTTTACTTTTCAAGATACGCTCTGTAATAATAGATGGAATTCCTTTAAGTATTACTCCCCTAAAGCGAGTATCATGTTAAGTTATCTCAGAAGAGAGCGCTGGGCTGGCTGGATGTTGCAGAAGGAATAGGCTCCCTCATGTTTTCCAGCTACAACACAGGGGAGGGTGTCAACGACGTGGGTTTGAGGACATCTGGTAAAGCTTTGCTTTGGCGATGGGTCTGGAATGCAAGCATCTTTTGCACCAGCCTGGAGATAAATTTCCTGTTGCTCTCTTGACCAAGAAAACTTGCCCTGAAGGCCTCTCACCCACATTAATAACCCGATTCCCTCTGAAAGCCCTTGAGCAGACTGTCCACAGCCTAGAGAGATCCCACACAGCTGCTGTCCTCACGGCAGTCCCTAGTGCAGCCTGCCTATGCCCCAAAGGGACTCTCAACTGAGCCTCTACTGAGAACTGCACAGCTGCCTGCAGCCCAAACATTTCCCACTCCTCTGCACACACACCTCTGCCACCAGTTGCTGATTGCCTGCTCCCAGCCTGCCTCTGGAGACTTGCCTGCTGCTTGCCCAGTGACTGCAAACCAAACCAGCTCTCGGCTGACCAGTGAACTTCTCTGCTGTCTAGCGAGCTGAACTACTCAATCAGGTCTGAGCCCCTTTGAAGCTAGTCTTTCCTTGGATAATTTTGCTCAGATTGACTAATCTATCTATCTATCTTTTATCAATCTATTAATATATACTGTAGTTACTTTTTATCAGAGTTTGTTCTTATATTAAACTTCTCCTATTTAACCTACAGTCTATTTTCCCTTACTTTAACACACTATATAATTTCTGATTGGATCAAGATGGATTCAACGCATTTAACCAATTCACATTGTGAACATATATGTTGTTTCTAGTCTTTCATTACCATTAATAACACAACAAAGAACATTTTGATCAAAAATTTTTGCATATGGCTGTGATTACTTCCTCAGAGATAATACCTAAAAGAGAAAGTACTACTTCAAAAATTATGTACCTTTTTAAGACTTTTGATGTATTTTGCCAAAATGCCTTCCAGAAAGGATGTGATAAAACATACTTCTTCTAGAAAAGTATAGAATGCCTAATTCCCATCACATCACTTTCATAAGCATGGCTTATAAAAAGAAAAAAGTAAAAAATGGAACTAAGATTGCCCAACAGTATCCCCTAGCCTACAAAACATTTGCCATAGGTGAGAAAAACCCATATTACAACACGTGTTAGACTCTCAGAGGTTATTATAATACTTAGAGAGATAAAAGTACTATTGGATGGAAAATTATTTCTAGGTCCCTCTTGACTTGTAAACCCACCACGCCCCGGAGCCCTCTCTATTTTTGCTTCTACCTGAAACCAGAACCTCTTCACACCTCATTTCCTCATTCATCAAAACTCTCAAAGGAACTCAGAAGGTTTAGAGCTGAGCCAAAGAGTGAGTTTAAAAAGCTCGTCAGTGACTTTAATCACTACTTCCTACTTTATTTTTATAAAAAAATGCATTCTGAATTTGCACATATTGCAAACAGTTAAAAAGAATAAAGCATTTATAATAATGGAATATTAGACTTTTTAATTTCTATGAGGAGGAGGAGCATGATTAAATTCTGAGAATGAGTAACATTTGGATTGCCACAAGAACTGAAAATCTGAAATTCCTGATTATTAATTTGGAAGACATGGGTTATAGCCAATACTGGGTTTAAATCAACAGATATAGCCTTAAAGCAACAGTAATAGTCCATTGAATTGTATTTGTATGAAAACTGGGTCAAAGTATCACAAGCTAGTAGTCAAATTTAAAATTCAACTCACCAGGAAAAGGCAATGAGTCAAGATGTCTGAAGACTTGGAAATGAATTTACACATGTTCCAGTAACCCTAGAAATAATTAGAGTTTCTGATCCTTTTCAATTATTAACTAGCAAGTCCAGAACTATGTGCATGTAACAGGGAACTGACAAGAGGTAAATGTCTATGCTCCAGGCCCAGGACACTTCACTGCTCTTCAATATTTGCTATTGACTCAAACACCTGGACTCTGGACCTTAACTTTCTTCCCACACTCAGTACCAGCTCTCAATTTTGGCAGATTCTATTTATTCCAGAAATGTTGCTTTCCTTGCCCAGGTACATAGGCTCTGACAAATCATTCCACAAGACATAATAATTAGGCTTAAACCTGCTCAGTGACTCCTTCTTGGCTTCAAACATTTGTAGACATAATGCTAAATGATCCTTCATATGAATATTTAAAAACAGAATAAATCTTCAGGCTGGTTGATTTGGCCACTTGTACAGCTATTGCCTTCACGTTTTGAAATGAGATAATAGTTTTCCCACCTTCTTACCAATTGAAGTATAAAGACTAGTGGCTTAATGCTTTTAAAAGCTTTTGGTGTCTTCAGAAATAAAATCCTACTAAAATGCATGGTGGGACCATTATGCCTCCATTGTGCTATTTTATAATTGCACAAATGAGATGAAATGGCTGGTAACCTAATTCCATTCTCATTAGTCTCATGAATCTACTATAAACTGCTGGTCAAAGCCTTGGCACAATCCTATTAATAGACAAATGAAAAAGGAAGGAAACAGAGAGAACATTCTTTTGAACCTGGACTCCTCGTTGACAAGAAATGAAAAGAGCAGTGGATTTTTTTTTTATTTATTTATTTTTTTGAGAAGTTCCTGCACTCAGCAACCCCACAGCTGTGGCTGCTTCAAAGAGGCTTCCTGCAGAGTGACAGACTCCCTTCTGGGGAAGAAAGGAATAAAAGCTCTTCTGGATCTCAGCATCACAGGGTGCTGCACATGGCAACATTTCAAAGTCTCTCTTATTCCTTTCAGAGGGACAATGTCACTTTAGTGAAATGTGACTAGGTGGAAAAGTACAGAGAAATCACGCAGCTTTTTGTCTCCTACTCAGTACCTCTAAAGCTCTGTCATACCCCCCTTTTTGTTGAGAAAATAAAAATGTTTAATCATGTATTGGGGGCTTGAAGTGTTCGGAATTCATTATTTGACAATGATGCGTGCAGAACTGTGAAAGGCTGAACGATGTGGCAATAATGTCCACATCCTAATCCCTGGAGCCTGTGCATATGCTTCCTCACATGGTAAAAGGGACACTGCAGATTTGATTAAAGACCTTGAGTTGCGAAGATTATCTTCTATTATCCAGGTTGGCCAAAGTAATCAAAAGTGTTCAAAGTCAGAAAAGGGAGATGTGACCGTTGAACCAGGAGTTAGAGTGATGAGCTTTGATGATGGAGGAAGGGGTCACAAGCAAACGTATGCAGGTGGCCTGTAGTCACTGAAAAAAGGCAAGGGAAAAGATTTTCCCTGTAGCTTCCAGAAAGAATGCAGCCCTGCCAAGTCCCTGATGTCAGACTTCTGAACATCAAAACCCAAAGAATATAACCTGTGCTGTTTTATGCCACTGTCTGTGGCAATTTGTTAAAGTGGCATCAGGAAATTAGCACAAGAATCAGTCAGTATATATTAAGCTCCTGTGATGAATTTAGGTTTGTGATTGTTTAGGGATCTCATAAGGTGATACCCAGTATAAAGTCAGAGTGCCACTAAAATCTCCACGGACTCAAGAAGTCACATAGTATAGTGACTGCCAGGACCTAAATGGTGCCTGAAAGGGAGGCCAGAGCAATTATCCTAAAAACCCAAAAAAGTCATTCTAAAACGACGATATCAGGTCATGTTAGTACTTGAAAAGTTTTTGACCTAGTAGGTTACTTTTTAAAATACTGAGTGTGATATTAAAGCATGTTATATAATTCGTTTACAACCTATTTCTTGAGCCCCATCCCCTCCACTAGCCCTGTCCGTGCCAGATGCATCTCCAGAACAAACACACCAGTGCTGGACTCCCTGATGAGAATGCCTGACTTATGTGGCAAACATCTGCTATTCCTTCCAGAGGTCCATAAGCATCATCTTTTCTAAAAAGTCTTTCCTGACTTTCCAGATCCCTTCCTCGACAGCCTGAACACGTTTCTGAATCAAACATTATTTCAGTTTTAATGTTATAGTGGAATACAATTTCCATTAAGATATAATTTGGCTTTTAAAAAATCTGCCTACCCTCATTTCATTATGGTTTTTTCAAGAATGAGAAGAGACATCTCTTATTAGTTGCTTGATCCTTGAGTTTTGGCCCTTAAAAAACGAAATGAATGAACAAACAAGTAAAAGAGTACAAGTTTTAATGAGTTCACTTTGTGCATAGGCCAGTAGATTTTAACATGTTCCACAGAAACAAAATCCCAACTCTCGACCATGCCAGCAGGACCCACTGTAGCCTGGCTCCAGCTTCTCCTGCTTTTCCTCTACTCCCTTGCACTGCTTCCCACTTCTGCTAACCAGCTTTCAATTACTCCAAATAAAATTTTCTGCTGTTGTTGTTTTAAGAATTTTGCAAATGCCTCTGCCCATTATCCAAGCCACATTGATAAATACTCTTTTATTTCCCATCATACATTTTTCTTTGCTAACTTCTTTCTATCCAGCAGGTCTCCTGTTAAAAAATGCCAATTTTCATAAAGACCTCCTGTGAGCAACCAATCTAAAGTAGATCCCTATTATTACATTCTCTCATAGCTCATATTCTTTTCCTATGTATCACAACTTGTCATTAAATGCCTGTTAGTTTAAATGTTAAATTTAGGTCTCTCTCTCTGGAATAAAGTTTTGTGAAGATAGATACCATGTCAATTTTCTTTTCCACTATTACATTCTATACCTTGCAAAATTTGCATACAGTATTAGGACTCAAAAATATTCATTGAATGATTGACTCAAAGAAGGATACATTCATGAAAGAACACATGTATGGCTTAATGGCAAAAGTTTCCTAAGCAGAGATGGACATTTTGCTATAGTTTTTTTGTCACAAAGAGAATCAGTTACATGAAGACAAATCTACCACTTTGGTTGTACAAAAGTGTTCAGATCAGTCCATTTTAATTCCAAGTTGCAGAAACATTTGCTAGATACTACGTTATGCAGGTACTAGTTTAAATGGAAATTAAAGCTGAGATTTGCAGATAAGCATGCAAATATTCCATACAAACATGAAAGTTTTTGTTTAAGAAAATAAAATGAAGTCCATTTGACACTAGATTGCCCTTATGTGCCAACAGTAAATATTGCTTCTAATCTTAAAACATCCTTTTTGGCCAAAGAGATTCAGAATGAGTTATAGTTGTTGCCTACTTTGCACTTAAGTAGGAAAGTTTCTTAAGTTTCTGGGTATAATAGAATTTGTACAAATTTACTCATTCATAATTTGCTTTTTGGCTTCACCTACAATGATGTATTGTTTCATATTATAGAGAAACGACTTTATAGAACTGCATCAACATTTTAACTTGCAACTTTCTGAAAATTGTGAATTCTCCAGTTTAGAGACCAATGACTCTGTTTATTGCAGTCACCAGGAAAAGCAACTTAATTTTATCAGGCAGGTACAAGCAATCATTTTAGAGGATTTTTAGATGTTAATTGTGACTCCTACTAAAATCACCTTCAAATCTTAAAATAATTGATTAATCTCTTATTTTCAAGACCCTGTGAATTTCTATTGTTTTCTGGGGCTAAAAGAATAAGAAGCATATACAGGAAAAATTACAACAATTATTATTACATTTTATTTGTTTTTTATAGTTTTGTTCTCAAAGCACATTAGCATTTATTCTTACTGAAGACTCAGAAGCACATTGAAGTTTTGTTTCTGCACTTCCTTGTCCCCTAATCAATATAAACATCTTTATCACACTGTGTGATAATAAAACTTCATTGACACTGCCCATAGTTATCTGTATATTTATGTATTTTTTCTGAACCAACAAGCATCTGATTTATTCATCTTGGTATCACAAACTCCACAATGCCTATCACACAAAAGGCCTCAATAATATTTGCTGAATTAAGCAGGCTGGAGTAGGGATTGCAGATACTAACAATCTTTTAGAAATTAAAATCCTAGGTTAAGTCTGTAATCCATTTACAAGGTTCAAAACTGATTAGTGAAATCAGGACTAGAAGTTACCTCACAGCTATTCTAAGTAAAACTCTTTGCACTAAATAGCATCTGTACATGTCTGATGACATGAAACCATGTATGTATGTATCCCTAAGAATTAGAATTATTCCTGAGAATTAGAAAACTAAGAAAGCAAATAACTTCAATTCAAAATAATATAATCTATGGGCATATTGTTTTTTGAATAATAGTTCAGAGTTAGCACAGTTGTTTAACCATAGGCTAGACAGTTTTTTAATAGTGATATTGGAGGGAGGACTCAAACATTAGATGGTTGGGCCAGATAATATTTGAAGTCCATGGGAGGGACTCCAATAGGGAGGGTTCATGGCTCTAATTTTTAAAGACATATTTCTAATGGAAAAAAAAATAGCTCTTTGTATTTTATCTACTAATCCTTTTTGACCAACTAAAAATTAGTGGGAAGAAATAATATAGTCTAATCCAGAAGATTGGGTTGTAATTCTGGTACTGTCTGACCTGGGGAAATTAATGACAGCACAGTGAAACGGTTCAGAGTGTGAGACCTGGAGTTATCTTTGCTGAACTTGAGTCCTGACCTTTGCTTTGTATCCTAGCCCCATACTTTCACCTCTGTAAAATTCAAGTGCCCCATCTGTAAGTTGGAAATAACACCATATGAGGTTGATCTCAGGAGTAAATGAAATAATAGCTATAACATGCTTAGCAGAATGTCTGGCCTGCCACATAATAAACTTTCAAATGCGATTCACCTTTACCCTTAGAAATAAAAATTGTAATAGATCAGAAATATCAAATAAGGTAGTAAAGTTACCACCATTCTCACACCTACATCACATATTTCCACAAAATTACAGCACAGAATCCTGAGGAGTCAGCCTTTTTTTCAGAATCCTTCTCAATATATCCCTTTAAGTAGCCACTAGTAGTTGATCAAAATTGACAGAGGAATGAAAATCTACTTGTGTTGTCCAGACTTGATGGCACTAAAATTACTTGTGATGTTCTAGAAAAGGTAGCAACTATACTAAATAAAACAGGGTCACAGTGTTGTAGATATGATGCTATCACTTACCTCAAGATATTTTAAAATATAGTAAATACATATACACACACACGCGCATATGTACTCAGTATGTTCTAATAAAAAGAATCTTACCCATTGTCCATGCTGAAGAAAGAAGCACCTGTTCCTCTTCACTATCTCCATCTTCCTGAAGTCATAGTGACAGTATTTCTGTGAAGAGTGAGCTGTTGGTGGAATGAGAAAGGAAAACTGTAAGCATATGGCTCCAATTCCATCACATGGACAGTACAGACATTCCACTGCCATGTAGCATCAGATGCATGGTGTGAATAGTTGTTTTGGGCCACAACAATATAGCCTGAGAATTGAATACACCTTTTTTATCAGTCAGGTGTGATTTGACCGTGCTTGGCATAGAAGATGTATAAAGTGTTAAAAAAATGCATTAATTCTAATATTAATATATCTCATTTATTTTATCATCATCTATCTTTATCATTCTAATTATGGAAATGTGTTGGTGCACAGTGGGCACAAACTGAAAAAAAGGATTGGATGCTTTTTTATTTTAGGTACATTTGCTAATAACTCTTACATATTTAACATTTCAAATAAAAAAGCAAACAGTGGTAGTGACTAAAATTAATGGAAACAGATCAGAATAATCTCTTCTCTTTGCTCCTCTTACTGAAGCTCAATTGCACCTTATGTTGTCTGGATGGCTGGCTATCAATCACTCGAGTCATGCCCCTCTGTCGTACAGATGGCTGCCAATCACCTGACACACTGAATGTGGGAACGTAGAAAATCTGAGATTTCAAGTTGAAAGCCAGAGAGATTATCAAAATCCATTTTGTGATTGACTTTTGTGGTTTTAATCTAGTAATTTGGATAGAGAAAATTATGAAAAATTATATTCTCCGTCTTCCAACTCTGGCTCTTGTAATGCTAGGTAAAGATTTTAGAGGCTGTGATGATTGCTGATTTCTGTCTTTCGCTGCAACTTGTTAAGCATTTGATTCATCTCTCCAAACTTTTTAGCCAACATATAAGAAGCACTTGAAGAGGGACATTTGATGAACAAGTTATCTCGGTTTGGTGTGATTTTAATCACATCTTAAGGAATCCTAATGTCTCTCAGATTAGTATTAGCTGGATTTAAAGAAACCATTAAAAATTTCTATAAAGTAATAATTTATTTGAATTTATATTTGCATAAAGTGATAGGTTTACCTGCCTAAACAAACATTAATGATTTAAGGAATGGTATGCAACAGAAACCTGAAATGAACATGCTTTTCATAGGTTTTAATGATTTGATCTTAAAGTATTTAAACTGCTGAATATATCAAAAATTATGTCAAGAAATAGAAACAGTAGGAAGAAAAAAAGTGAGAATCAAATACATCTGAGATACAAAACGAAACTTCTTTCCCTTTCTACAAATTTTAAATGCCATTCTTGAAAAGTTTTCCAAAATCAATTCACAACTGGACGGTGGGTAGTTGTTCACAGGTTGTTAGTTGGATGGGGTATAAAATAAGTGTATAAGTATACAAATATTGTTCTATAAAAAACATAATTTGTTGTGATTGTATTTATTTAGGGACAAATATTATCCTCTAGAATATCTAAATGTAGCCTAAAATATGACTTTCTAGACAATGGAACCACATGAAATTGCCATTTTTGAACTTTTTGATCTTTAGAAATGGTGATTTCATGTGGTCCAATCTGAGTTTTTTCCACAAAAAATACTTCCAAATGCAAACATTAAAATTAAATTATACTAAGTAGTTGGCATATTGGACTTAAGCTGTCTAAAAAAATTATCTAGTTTTCATAAGGCTATTCATATCAGAATGGATAAAGGGAAAGAATACATTTTAGCTTTCTAGAAAATAACCAAACAGGTAAATTAGGCTGGAAATGCAATTGGTCTAGAATCTAGTCTATAATATAATTACAAATATTTAGATTACATATATTGCCTTTGCCCCACCCAGGTCAGAGCTTCAAGCATGTCCATTTCCCAATATGCTGAAATAAAAAAAAAAAATTAAAAAAATAGACTATAATTACAAAATATATTGAGCACAAGCAAGGCATTTTCTAAAAATATAATTTTTGATCGAGAAAAAATAGATCATACATGAAATATAACTATTTCAAATGCATTCCCAATGGCACAATCTTGCAATTATTATTGATTCATTCATTTTTAATTATATCTTCATATGTAGTATTTATAAAAGAAATAGAAAGCATCTCAAAAGCTTAAAACATAAGAAGACAATGTTATATCTGCCCTTTAACAGACATAATTATCCCACTAAAATGCCCCTACCCTCAAAAAAGTGGTTTTAAATTGAAGAGATAATCCAATCTATAAAAGAGAAAATATTTCTTCAAAAATCTTGGATAATAAAACATTGAACCTTTTCTGTTACTTCGTAATGCCTCTTCTACTATGCATGACTCCTTTCATAATGCAAAAGACAAAGGAAAGAAAAGCTAAATTTCAGCAAATGAAAAAGAAACATACAAAATGAGAGTAGGTATAGAAGTTTCTGATCTGCAGGTCAGGATCCAGGCAGCATTATGCTGAAATTGATGGGGTCACAGGCCCACAGGGCAAATGAAGTCTTACATAGTGTTTAACAGGAGTAGTGATAAGAGGTAGGAAGTAATGACACCCTGAAGTCACAGCCTCAGGGAAACAGTTGACAAGAGTAATTTACCTAACACTTTGGAACCTCTGGATTCTCTAATAATTATCTCTCTGTGTTCCCTAAACTTCATGTATCCACCCCCTTTCCATTCATTTTCTTAAATTCTGAGTGTGCTTACACTGTTTTGTTCCTTGACTTCTTAATTTTTCTGAGTCTGCCTCATAGAATTTACCCCCTCCCCCTGCACACATTAATGCCAAATTTGTATTTTCTTTCCTTTTCTTTCTCCCTTCCTATGTCTTAGAAGACGTAGACATCTTCTTAAGAAACTATATTATGAAACTGAAGAAAAATATTAAATATTTATTATGCTTTTAGAATAATACTTTCTTTTCTTTTTATTATAAAATTCATATGAATAAAATGTAATTCCTGGTTTCTTTTAAAAATCTCTAAGTAAATTAATTTGCCTTTTACTTTTATTTAACCATCAATACAAATGTAGTGGCCAGAAAGAGAAAAAAAATTCTGTACTTGAAAGTATACTTAGCAAAATATACTTTGGCATAATTAAAGCTCATAGCAAAAATGAAGACAAAGAAGAACCTTTGTCAGTGTCAGTTTTAAATGCTTTTCTACATAATCTACCTATGAAATTTTGATTTAATCTTTGGAATCACAGAAATAAATTAGGTACGAAAAATAGGTGTAACTGGTGTTGTGTCAAATCCCTCAAATGTTTTTTTTTTTTTCACTAATGGAACTTCCTTTTTGTTCTTAGTACAAACACAGGACTTCAAACAGGATGCACTAAAAAGTCACTCAAGCATTTTACATATTTATATTACCAGCAAATCTTTAAGAAAACCCAATACCTAAAATCAGAATATTTTTCTGACATTGGGATTTAGCAGGGCATTTCCTCTTTCAGCACTATCAAAATCTCTTCTCAGAGGTAAATGCTTTGCTCATGCAACAGAGACTGACTGATTGTATTACCCAGTTAGGCCACAAAATGACCTTATTTTATTTTATTTTTTATTTTTTTATATTTTCCCTCATTTTTTTTTTATTGGGGGAAAACTGCAAAGCATTTACAGTACAATGTTTACAGTCACAATTTGTAGTGAGCTGATTTCACAAACTATATTACCACTCAAGTTGACTTATCTTGTTACATTCAAAAATCTACTCTGTCAAAGTAGCCCATAGAGTACATACATAGTGCTCCAACAGTATCTACGTACAACCAACACTCCATTTTAAGTGTACAATTAAATGATTTTCAGTGAATTTACTAAGGTGTACAGTTAATCACATGAATCAGTTTTTGAGGAATTCCTTTCCCCTATTGAGACCCCTAATTCCACTCCCCAACTACTTTTCAAGCATATCCCACCCCACCACAGTGCCCTCCCACGTCGCTCAGATGTGGGTTTATTCCCCACCCCCCAATTCCCCAGTGTTCGCTCCCATCCTTTGAGCACCATAGTGTTAATCAGTCAATACCAATTTGATGGTGAGTACAAGTGGAACCCATTCTTCGGGTCTTGTGTCACCTCACTTCGAATAATGGGCTCAAGCTTAAT
>CAUYRT010083354.1:0-49965 GCA_963574885.1 Lepilemur ruficaudatus
CTCAAGCAATCCTTCTGCCTCAGCCTCCCAAGTAGCTGGGACTACAGGCATGCGCCACCATGCCCGGCTCACTTTTTCTATATATATCTTTAGTTGGCCAATTAATTTCTTTCTTTCTATTTATAGTAGAGACGGGGTCTCGCTCTTGCTCAGGCTGATTTCGAACTCCTGACCTTGAGTGATCCGCCCGCCTCAGCCTCCCAGAGTGCTAGGATTACAGGCGTGAGCCACTTACCATATCCTTATTGATCCATGCTAGTACAAGAAGCTGCCTAGACTTTGGGGTCCAAAATAAATTAAATACAAGCTCTTTCTACAAGGTGTTAGGCAATAACTTAGGCTCCTTGAATTACTTTTTGCAGGGGGCTGGGATATTTATTAAAAATAAGTATGTGTTAATAGTAATTATGTTAACCAGGGTACTTTTTATGCAAGCATGATATTTTATAAAGTTAACTGCCCTAGAATGTATAACAACATCATGTTGAACTCATCTATGAGCCGGGCATTTTACTCTAGCAGGCAGTGACATGGTGACATGAGTGTAACAAGAATTTGGAAGGGGACAAGAGGTAAGGGGAAGAACATTATAGATTGGGTGGAAATTCTAGCCCTGAATGATTTAGCCTTACACAAGTTATTTAATTTCTTTAAGGCTAAGTCGTTAGCCTAGTTTTGGAATCCTTAATCCTAATTGAAGTAGGAATCTTAAAATTTATTAATATATGCATTTGAGAGCCAGCACCATCTATACCCACACAGCTTATTATCCACCTTGGGAAAATTATACTCTTCAGTTGTCTTCACTAATATACATTTATAATTCCAGAAAATTTCTTCTCAGGAAGATAAAAGTTGCAAATAACTATATTGCTTGTTTTAGGAAAACCCTCCATTTCCCAAAAGAAGACATTTAAATGAACATCAGACATTCAACTTTTCAATAGCTAACATCAGACTACTCTTCTCCTCATTACTCTTTGAAACCTTGCCTCAAAATTTCCACCTTGCTGTGCTCACCAAATCTAAACTGTCATAGTATGTTCCTTATCCAATACTAATCAAGCTGCCACAATGAAAGATGCACCTTAAACCACACTTCCGGAGCTCATAAATATTCCAACTCTGCCCTCTAAGAAGCTACAAAGATTCTATCAAGATAATGCTTTTTATCACCTTAGAAAGCAATAAAATCAGCTCCATCTTGTCAACAGTTTATTTCAGTGGTATTTTCAGGGACTTAGAATTCTGCAAGTTCCTAAGAACTAACAGGAAAATTATTGACTTTCAAAATAGGAGATATGAAGGCAACATAAGGAAATGGGCTTTATTGTAACAGAGGAAAGCAAAAGGCCAATTTTACAATGATTTTCACATGTTAAAAAATAACTACAAAATGATCATAATATAGGACAGAAGGAAATTAAATTATGCAGCACTATAAAGAGCGTAGATTATGTTGCACAATAAAATGACACCCATCTCTAGCCTTCCCCTTTTTTAACCTTGGTGGCAATTTAGAATCAGAAAGTATTTATTTGAAACTGACTCCTAGCCATCCTGGATGGCCAAGAGAGAATACTTTACACTCTTATGATAAAAACTAGGATTAAGAAAGAAGTTTGTTAAATACTTGACATAGTGCATGTATCAGTTAGCCTTTGCTGTGTAACAAACCACTTCAAAATTTAGTAGCTTAAAAAAAGAAAAAGAAAAAGAAGGAAAGATTTGAATGCTCCTCACTCACAAGGATACCTGGGTTATTGTCTCACAAAGGGCAGGGATGAAGGACAGACCAGGAGGCAAGTTCTGTTTCCAAATGGGATGGAAGTACTTTCAAAAATACATGAGTTATACCTTTACAACTGAGCTCATTTTCAAGAGTCTGAGATAGCAATCGGCCACAGTTTTCTCTGATCAAGAAACAGAATTGCAGCTGGAGCCTGCTCCAGTGCCACTCAGCACTACAGCTATTCCTCTCCCATTGGAGAGGGCGGTGATACATGAGCCATGCTCACAGAGGACAATGCCTCCTTCAAATGCTTCTCTTTGTGGGGTAGAGCAAAGCCTCATCTTCCATTTCTACCACATTGAGCCCTTCAATAAAAGAACTTCATACCTTCCCATCATCATCTGGCATGTATTTGGTTTGGGAAAAAATAGTGAGGATGGCAAAAGGGATGTGAGGAAGGGGCTATAAGTTTTGTTCTGTCATCATGTAGGGACTGGGGCTGGGAGAATAGGAAAGCTTCATCACTCTCTTCCATGTCATCACTGTTATCCTTGAAAACACACCTTTGTCCATGGAGAGTTTTGGAAGGTCTGAGCCCATGAAGGGATTAGGCATGATTGCTGGAAAAAGAAAGTTTGAACCTGATGCTTGATTTTCACTCAGAAGAGAATCTTCGGTGGTGAAAAGGAAACAATGATAAGACAATAATCAAGTGAAGACTTAATGGCTTGAATTTCTATTTTCTAAACTCTGGGTGATGCTATTTGTGTTTGACACAGAGATGGAAAGCAGCAATAAACTGTAGGGGTTAAAAGCATGTGCTCTGTGATCAGATGGCTTGTGTTTGCATCCTGATGCTAGGGCTACTTGTAGGATGTGGCACACTCGTCCACAGGAGGCTCACTCATACTCTCAATGCCATAGCACATACTGTCCACTTCCACATGACACACATAGCCATCTCTCTTCTCTATGCTTCAGTTTATGTTTCTATAAAATTGACATCTGCTTCAAAATGTTGCAAGGTGGATTAAATTAGGTAGTGTGTAAAGGCCTTAGTGCACTAGCTAATAAAAACTGGCTATGGTTATTAATGGCATTGACTAGTTAACTATTAGACTCAAGCAAGTCTCCATCTCTATATATAGGTCTCTGAGATACTTAAAGAATAGAACTAGCTATTTCACATAGCTAGGTTTAGAAATTATAGAATGCCTCTTCTTTGCTTTAATCTTATTCTATTCTTAACTATATTTCAAGGCCATCAAGGTGACACATGCAAGCTGTCGATAGTTATGTTTTGATGTACACATATACTCACGCTGAACATTAAACATTCTGAGAAACACAAACAAAAACAGAAAATAGTCTCTGTATTTGAAAAAATAATCTCCTTCCTAGGATGATACTTTAAAAGACTCAACCTTCACTCACATACCAGCTAAGAATATTGAACCATACAGCAAAGTTTCTTATGTGAGGTAGTCATACAAAAGCTTTTTATTTGCCTTGTATTTTGGGAACTGATATATAATGCAATTTCCAGATTGCACTACCCCAGAAACCAATTGAAAATGGAGAGCTGTTCATTTTATACATGGTTTTGTTTTTGTAAACTAAATGTATTTCTATAATCTCTACACCAAAGGCTCAACTCAATGGAAGTAATACAGCAGATTCAGAATGGCCCAGAATTCATCGACTACTTTCCATATACCCTGAGGAATACAGAATAATTTTAACAATCTTAAGTCCCACATATTCTGAAAGGAATACATCCTGTGTGCTCAGAGACTGGTTTCAGTCCAGCCCTGAACAATGTGGGTCAGGTGCCCTAAGATAGCTTCCCCAAATGTCCTGAAGAGGTTACATACATTTATCCAGGTTCCTTAGAGGGCTCAGATCTGCTCTATAAGAGACCAACAGGCACATGGGATATTTAGAGGCAAGAAAATTTCCAAATTACGGAACTTTCAGAAGAGGAAGGACACCTTTGCCCATCTGCCAGTGGACTTCTCATGTCCCTTTGTAACCATTAAACCAAGCTTTTACACCAAGAAGAGCATCTTAAACATAATTCTCTTCATTGCTGCCTGATGGAAGTGAAGCACTTGGATCTCTCAAGACCCACCAATTTTATTTATACCAGAGAATCTTACACAGTGCCTCTGTGACCCATGGGGATCCCTGAATGAGCATTTTTTGAATGATGAAATAATTTATCAAAACCAGTGAATTGGTCTGTGAAGGACTGGGTTTGAGATGCAATCACTTTTTTTAAACTTCTATTAAGCATTTTCACATATGTAGTCTCAACTGTCTTCATAAAGTAAGTGCTATTATGTTTATTTCGCATGTGAGGATACTGAAGCTCAAGTTGTCTAAAATGTGATGTTGGCATGCAAGTTTAGTTGAGATTTGAACTCATGTTTCTATCTCAAGACCAGTATTTTTTGTGTAAATGAACTATCTCTTAGCCTGTTCATGCTGCTATAACAAAATACCATAAACTAGGTAGCATATAAACAACATCATTTTATTTCTTACAGTTCTGGAGGCTGGGAAGTCCAAGATCAAGGTACCAGCAGATTCAGTGTATATCTCATAGTTGAGGCTTTCTCCCTGCGTCCTCACCTGGGGGAAGGGGCAAGGAACCTCTCTGGGACCTCTTTTACAAGGGCACTAATCTCATCTGTGTTGGCTCCACCTTCATGACCTAATCACCTCCCAAAAGTTCCCCACCTCCTAATATCATCACTTTGGAGAGGTTAAATTCAGCATCTGAATTTTAGAGGGGGCACAAAGAGAACATATTTAAGAAACCAGTTTTGGAGGCAGAGAAGAATGTGATATTTTATTTCAACAATCTCTGGCCTTGTAAAGTATAAGAAAATAAATGGAAATATTCAATGTGAATATTTTTTTTTTTTCTGAAATGAGATGCAACTGGCTTTGTGCTTAGTTAAATGTTCATCTTTGAGTGTCAAAAGTTTTTCCTAAACTTCAGCGTAGCCAAGTTTTAATCGTTAGAAACCGCTTTACAATTTAGGACAATGTTTAAATAGTCTTTTCAAATTCAAGAAAGCAAGCAAAATACAATTGAGAAGCTCTTGCTGTCAGCCTGGGCTGCAGCCTGGGAGACGTGTGGGTGGCTCGCGCAGGCAGCCTCCACGACAGGACTGTTTCAGCAGCCTCGCTGACACGGCAGAAACAAACACGACTCTTCCTGACTGGTAATTTCTCCTCTTTGTCTCTTTCCTCGTCTGCATAGAGTCTTCTCTTTTTCACCAGAGGCTTTTGAATCCAATGAAGAATGACAAGAGAAAAGAGTGCATTTCGGGTTCCAAAGTTCGACTTTTCTTGTCTATTGATTTTGTGATGCCACGTAGATTTGATATCAGCTGTAATTAAGCATCCGTCGATAGTCACAGGGAGGCGTTAGTTGCATGTTTTCAGCACAGGGTTACTTTAGAATGGTTTCTGGACATCTCTCACTTTGGACTGCTAACTTTGGTCATGTAAGAATGTGAAAAGCCTGTGCTGTACCGGAAAGTTCACATAAGAAAAGGATGAATTAAATGATTTATTTACTTAATTATATTTTTAGAGTACTTTTATTCTAGGGGTTTAGGAACATGGACTTGAGGCAGGGTTAACAGAATGTGAATCCTGCCTCTACCATGTTTTAGTTCTGTCAATCTGAGCAAGTTACCAAACTCTCTATATTTCCCTATCTATGAAATTGAGACAGTGATACCTACTTCAGGCAGTTATTCAAAAGACTTAGACGTAGTGTACATAAAGCAATAAAATCATGCCTGGCACATGTGTTAGTTATTCTTAAGTATATTCACTTACCCTGATACACACTTTAGTGTGGAACTAAAGCATTGGAATTCAAGAATTGAATAACATTATTGACATTTTCATGAGACATATGAAAAAAAATTTTCTCTTTCACCAAACTTTAATTTTCTTTATTTGTACCCTGTTTTACCAGAAGTTGTAACTGTGGGACTTAGAATACAGGGCTGAGCTCTTTTCTCAGTTTCGAAGCTGAGAGATTTTTGCATTTTGAAATTTGCCTTCATTTCTGTGAGCCTTTCGTCCATGCTTTGTCAGCAGTGTGTGGGAGTCAAGGGAAAATTACCACCAACAGTTAGAGATGGTATTCAGGGAGGATTTTTTGTGTTAAGAAAGAAAAGTTGGCGTCTTTGTGGTAGTGCCAGGCTTGAATTTTAAACGATCCTGGCTATAAAGGCACATGGATGGAGAGATTCTAGAAAATTAGATTTCTTTGCTGTTACAGAAAGTGTTAGGTATCAACAACCCACATAAAAATGGGGAGTGGTTTAAATAGTAGGTAAATTCCCACAAAATGCTTTTTATTCTGACAAAAGATGTACAAGCATTACCATTAAGAGCATTAGAGACTCAACTTCAGGCCAATCTCTTGAAGATGAAAACTCATGCATAGGTTTACGAGCTCACCAATGACCACCAAGTTAAAATATCATTAGTTTGGTACAGCTATTGGTGAATTCATCCTGAGAAACATCTATGTTAGCAGTAGGCTCATCAGTCCAGCTTCTTATGTATCCCACGACTGGAACCAAGCACTGTTGAATAAAGAAGCCCCAATATGGCGTGATTCTGGGGGTATTTAAAGGCCCCTTGCTTATCCAGTTTAGCAACGTCTGGAGTTCTGATCTGAGAATGTTGTGGATTTCAGTTCCCTGGATTCTTTTAAGCATGTGTTCTGTTAAAAGAATAGGCTATGAGTATCATTGATCTCTATGATGCTGAATCAACTGTATATTTCCCTGTCTTCTCATTTTTGACCTCAGAAGCATTTGACAAAACTGACCACTCCCTCCTTCAATATTCTCTTCTTGTGGCTTCCTTGACACATCTCTCTCTCTCTCGCCCCGCCCGCTCTCCCTGCTTCCCTTCCTCTCTCCCTCAATCCTCTTTGGACACTCTTTCTTGGCTTTCTTTATTGGCTCTATCCAGTCATTGCATTTTGGAGTTTCGAAGGCCTCTTACTCTTTTCTATTTTTCTCCATGATCTTATCCAATCTTGTCACTTCAATTACTGCTTACTCCCTAATAACTCCTATTTTATCTTAGCTTCCCCAGAGGCAGAGTGAGACAAAGGCTTGCATGCAGATAGTGATTTGGAAAGTTATCCCTGGCAGTGGCAGTGAGGCATGCAGGAAATGAGACAAGGAAGGAGGAAAAACCCACAGAAAAATGCATTATCAAGGTGACTACCTCTGCAGGCAACTGGTACTGGATCCTTCCAAGAGCTTCTAAGCAGCTTTAATAAATGCATCTCAGATGTCTGCCCAGGGGAGAATAATGAGAAATGTTCATTCATCAGCTTTTATTCCTCATTGATCAAGGGTGGCACATAGGAGTTCACTCCCTCATACTTCGGGGATGCATATATACAAGCCTCAGGCAGCAAACAAGAGATACAGGACTAAGAGAGACACTATCAGGTTAGAACTATGAAAATTGGATTGAAACTTGGATAAAATACACCTGCTGTAGTTGTAGTAGCTTTCGCTGCAGTAAGAGGCAGGGCTGAAATGTTATAAAGGAATGCATAAAGGGGCTTTGTAACACTCCCAGGCATATTTTCCTCTAGCTCAGACTTTACTGAGCTCCAGATCTACATAACTTCTCAGGCTTAACATATGCTAACTGATGCTCTTTTCCCAAAAACTTGTACTTCCAAAGTTTCCTGTCTTGAGATATGGTACCTAGTTTCTCATGTCACAAAACCTAGGCATTACTCTTGATGTTGCAGTCTGTTTAACTCTCCATATGAATTGATCCCCAATCACCCTCTTGGTGATTTCTCTCCATTTCCACAGCCACTAGTGAACTAAGACCTCTTGTGTTAACCCGGATGGAGCTGGAGCCCATTATTCTAAGTTAAGTATCACAAGAATGGAAAAACAAACACCACATATAGTCACCATTAAATTAGAACTAATTGATCAACACTTACGTGCACATATGGAAATAATATTCATCAGAAATCCAGCAGATGGGATGGATAGATTCACACCTACTGAGTACAATGCACACTATCTGGGGGATGGGCACACTTATAACTTTGACTCAAACTGTACAAAAGCAATTTATGTAACCAAAACATTTGTACCTCCGGAAGATTATGAAATAAAAAAAAAAAAAAAAAAAAAAAAGAATGAGTGGAACCTCTTGGGCCATAAAAGAGGTTAGTGCTTTGCAAGTAGAAGGAAGGACAAGTGCAAAGACAGGGGCAGCAAAAGGAGAGAGCACTTGCGGTGTGATGCTCCTGCTGGGATTTCAGCTTGGCTGGAGGTGAAATATGCATGAAAGGAGGTTAGAATTTAGCTCCTGGGGAAATATCCTTGGCCATAGACACATAGTAAATGGTCTTGCATGCCAAGGAGAGAAATTTGCAATAAATTAAATGTACCTTTTATTGCAAGGTGACTTAGGTAGCTGTGAAGAGATTTATCCAGAATGGGGAGAGATGCGTGGCAGGGAATGACAGCAGGGGAGGAGATGTAAGCTTTGAGCATAAGGAAGCTGAGGTTCTAGCAGTACATCCCAATGGTAACACAGCTTCTATCGTGTAGAAGAGTCTCATTAAATATTGAATGAATTAATGAAAAATAAATGAAAAAGCAAGAGTTTTCAGAAGTCAGGTATTTCCAGATGTTCATAATTTGTAATAGCTTCATCTCCAGGTTTAAACCACTCATTCTACTCAACCACAAGATTTCCGAGAGGGATAGTATTTTGCCTAATGAGTATGGCAACATTAAGGAACCAGAATCTGGAACATTGCTCTTTTCTGCAACACAGCAGCAATTAAGTAAATGAATTAATGTTCTCTAAGCACTTGGGACGCTGCTTTGCACAAACTAAGTGCTACGCAACTGATAAAAACTGTTTGTTAAGTAAATAAATAATGAAGGTTTGGATGCAAGACCAGGATAAAAATTGTAAAGTAGTAAATGTTTAAATAAGACCGCAGTTCCATCTTTCTTAACTACTTATTCTCCTCTGGTTTTCCCCTGCATTTGCCTCATCCCTTCATTCGGAGTTCCAAATATCTCTTAATCAGCATTGCACAAAGGAAACCAAAAAATCTCACTCAAAAATAGGATATCCTTACCACAGGAGTGTATGCAGGAATAGAGGAAGGAAGGAGCTTGTGTCATTTACACATGAAGGGAAGTTTTGTGCAATTCAACACTTGTGAGAATGAAAGAGAATGACCAGAGATGGACAGGGTTCAGTTCATTCATTTTATGTGGGTCACTTTTAAGGAGTTTGGACTTTATGTTAAGAGCAATGGAAAGTCAGTAAAGGAATTTCACAAGAGAGTTCTGTGCTTACATTTTTGTTTTTTAAATAATCCTTCCAGTTCAAAGTAGAGAATAGATTTAAAGGAATCAAGAGCAAATGTTAAGTAGTTATTGCTATAGTGGATGTAAGAGATGACAGTGGCTTAGTTCACCAATTTTTATGGCAGGGTAGTACTCCATGGTATACCTGTATCACATTTTATTAATCCGTTCATGTATTGATGGGCACTTGGGTTGTTTCCACATCTTTTGCAATTGTGAACTGTGCTGCTATAAACATTCAAGTACAGATGTCTTTTTTATAGAATGTCTTTTTTCCTTTTGGGTAAACACGCAGTAGTGGGATTGCTGGGTCAAATGGTAGTTCTGCTTTTAGTTCTTTGAGGTTTCTCCATATTACTTTTCATAGAGGTTGTACTAGTTTGTACTCATTCTTTTTTTCCACAAACCTATGTACTTTATTCAAGTCCGCTGTAGACAAATATTAATACATGTTTTTAAACTGCTGTATAAAGAGGTGGTGTCAAGGGAGCAGGGCCAACAGCACCAGGATGCAGGGCCAGCCATGGATGGTGGCAGCCTACAAGATCCTTTATCATCTGTGAAATTACTTGGAAGCTCATGACCGAGCCAGTGACCACAAGAATGATGAATCTAGTGGTTCGAAGGATGTCAGAGCCCAGGGAACAGATGTTCAGGTGCTTGGTGGTGGAGGCATAGGTCCACTAATCTTTAAAGATCCATACCAAATGTTACATTCTATAAGGAAACTTATTTTGTAGAGTTGGCCACTATCTCCTCCGAACACCCACATCATTCTGTGCATATGTTTATTTTCTAAATGGTATTGTATTTTACATGTTTGCAAGTTCCTAATTAGACTCTGAGCTTCTCAAGTTCACAAATCATAACTTTACCATTTTTCTCTTATGGCACTTTGGGGAAAAAATATCACCATCAAAACAACAAAGATGAAATATCTAAGAATAAACCCAATGAAAGATGTTCAGACACTATATTAAGAGAAGTTTAGTATTCCATTAAAGAACATAAAAATAACTCTTAAATAAATGGAAAGCCATTCCTTGCTTTTAGATAGGAAAACAGAACTATTAGTGACAACTTTCTCAAAATTAAACAGTAGACTCACTTATAATCGAGCAAAATATCAGCAGGTTTTGAAAAAAATAAGATAAAAAATCAGCATATGAGAATATCTTGGAATATTTTTACATAGAAAAGTAATTAACAAGGAATCATTTTTATAGTTTTAAAAGTATTATGAAGAGACCCTAAAATAACTTCATGCTCGTGCATAAAAAGATCAAAGAAACTAAAAGAAGGTAAAAAATAAACTCATAAATATAATCAAGAATTTGGTAAAGAGGGTACTTAAAATTGTTGAAGAACTGTTAGATTATCCAGGAAGTTCTGTTGGGCCACTTGGCTAGGTCTTTTGAAGCCAAGCTGGAACATTACTTGAAGTTTTATTCTAAAATAAGTATCAGAAATATCAGTATATAAAGATAAAAAGAGAAATTCTAAAAGTACCATGTTATTATTTTATTTTTAAAAAACTTTGGAGTAGAAAAGACTTTTTTCTAAGATACCAAGAGGGAAAAAGCCATAAATTGGACCACATAAAGAAGTACAATTTTCCTATTGCAAAAAAATTTCACAGTGTCACAAAAAACAACTGTGGAAAATATTTGCAAAATATGAAATGTATACAAAACATATATCATATTTCCTCAATACGAAGAATTCTCTCAATAGAAAAATGGACAAAGACTTGAAGGAACACTTCACAGAAAGAAGTTACAAATAGTGGTGAATCACCAGCATTTGATGTTAAAATTCACTCATAACTTAATGTGCAATTTAAATAACAAGACACTATTCTTTTTCTATTAGATTGGAAATGCTAAAATATTTTATAGTAGCCAGAGTTGGCTAGAAGAAACAAGTACTTTCAAGTCATGTTGAAAGACAATTTGAAAATATGATTTCTTGTGATCCAGAAATCCCACTTCCCATTTACAGGAATTTATCTGTTTTATTCCTATAGGTATACAAATATGTAAGTGCAAAGATGTTCATTGATGCCTAAATACAGAAGCAACGTAAATGTTCGTCAATAGGAAAAGTATTAATCAGAGCCATGCATTGTGCAATTTTGCAACTGTGAATTAGAAATGGGTAGATTTAGCTATTTAAATGGAAAGTTGACCAGTATATTCATTTATAAGGAAAGAATATTATAAAACAAAAATGTTTGTGCAAATAAATGGGATATACATTTAATGTATATACATATTTGTCTGGAAAGATAGGCATGAAACTGTTAATAAGGTTAAATCTGGGGAATTCAACACAACTGAGTGGGAAGGGAGGTGGGAAGGGGATAATATCACCTTATGTGCTTCTGCATTGTTTGAATCATTTTTATAAACCTCACCAAAGATTCTTTTTAATTGATTTTAATTTTTTCCTAAAATGGCAACTCTTTTTACCTCTCTCACTTTAGACTGAGACAATTATCCAGAAATAACTTGTTTGTTCTAAGACACTATGTGTCTTCGTGGTAAGTGATGGATCCAAAAATTGCAATGTTCATGCTCACTGATGTGACAAATCCCTTTTGGGGTTAATTTTTATATTTATAGTTTGCTCTGACAGAAATATTGAAATCTGCATATGCATGTCACAGCTAGCATTTTTTTGGCACAAACAGAGGCTCTTGCTGCTAAAGTAAAGGATGGATACCTCCAACATGAGTGGCGACTTGCATTTATTTTGGTATTGTGTGCATGATATTTTTCACCTGGTCTTTTGCTTTCTACACTTCCCTTTCTCTGGGTTTGCCAGAAAAATAGATTTCACAAAGTTACTATTTTTTTAGTAGCTTCCTGGTAAAAATAAGGGGTGAAAACATTGCCTTTCTATGTGGTCTAATTGCAGAACCTGGAAGTTTGGCTCTAAACAGTGCAATTATGGATACCACTAATTAGGTGAGCGACTTGTGATTAACATGTTTGGTCAGAATTTTTGGAAGGTGTGATGGTAACAAATACAGATGAGAAAAAAAAAAACACAGAGGGCATCCTTTCTCTTGTCATTTTATTCTCCAGGAGCACCATTTTCCAGTATTTCAGTCAATTCTACTTATTCAAGTCAAAGGAGTGGAGCTCAGCATCCAGCCTCCTCAGGGAGAAGAATAGGACAAATACTGATAATTTCCAGCCATGTTTTCTACTTTGAATTCCACACCATTAAGTAGATAATAATTTTACCCACATAGTGGTAATTTTTAAAAGCATGACAGTTTCTTAAAGATGAATTTAGCAATAATACTAAACACAGAACCTTGTATGTGGTGATTTGTTTACAGCCACATTTTTGCTTGTTGTTTAAATGACAATAGGATGCAGAAGACATAAACAATTTCAACTTATAATATTCAATGTTTCTAATAAAATGAGAAAAACAAAAATGTAGTCAAGCAAAAACCCAGTATTTACAACCCCAAATAGAAAAGTATTTAGCTCTCCATTTCCCCACACACTGAACACAGTAATTCAGCACAGTATATGAACACTCTCAGAATTCAACTCAGCCGATTTAATAGGAGCTCAAATTTGTTCCTAGAAAGTGATATACTATTAATATTTTTTCCTTTTTTTCTTTTTGAAATTGTGGTTCATAAACTTGTTTATGAGGGAAGCCATTAGTTCTTTTTTGTGTGTGACTTCAATGTGAAACCATTAAAAAATAGCTCCGCTACTCACCAGAAAATGAAAGAATTTTAATGCTAAAGAATAAGGAGATTATTTCTCTTGCTTTTCTAAGTAGAATTTAGGTAATTTTATAGAAACTGAATTTTAATTTTATTCAAAAATACATCATGCTCATTGAAAATAATTTAAAGAATACAAAAAGTTATAGGATAAAAGTGAGAATCTCTGTCTACTTTCTTAACTCGCTTCCCAGAGTTTAAGCTTAGTTACTATTATATATTCTTCCTTTTTTTTTTGAGTTATTAAAGAACTTATTAGGCAGTGATTGGTATTATTTGCAAAGTTTGTCAATATTTTCATTAGTTTCAAGAGAATTTCTAATTACTTGCTAAAACATTTTTACAAAAGTTGTTTTTAAATTCTTGTCAGATAATTCCAGTACCTGATTCACCTTGGCTTTGGCATAAGTTAATTGTCTTTTCTCATTTTTATGAGTTACTTTTAATGGTATCATAGACATTTTGACAATTATATTAAGAGACTCTAGATACTACTTAAACCCTTTATTTTAATAGGCAGTTATCTGTTTAGGTTTAGCACATAGCTTCAGTCTTACTTTGTGGGCTGTGGTTCCAGCAACAATTCAATTTTTTAAGAAGTGTACATCTCAATGGTTTTTAGTATAATCACTGATACATGCAACCTTCACCACAGTTAGTTTTAGAACACTTTCATTATGACAAAGATAATCCATGTACCTTTTGGGAATCACCTCTCTGTTTCCCTATTACTCATCCCTAAGCAACCATTAGTCTATTTTCTATGTCTGTAGGTTTTCCTGTTCAATGTTTCACATAAATGAATTCATAGAATACATAATCTTTTGTGACTTGCTTCTTTCACTTAGCATAATGGTTTTAAGGTTCATCCATTTTGTAGCACACATGAGTACTTTGTTCCTTTTTATTCCTTTTTTCCCATTTTACGAATACACCATATTTTGTTTATCCATTCATCTGCTCATGGACATACAGGTTGTTTCCACCTTTTGGCTACTGTGAATAGTGCTGCTATGAATATTTGTGTACAAGTTTTTATTTGAACACCTATCTTCACTTCTTTGGGGTATATACCTAGGAACGGAATTGCTGGATATGTGATGATTTTAGTTTAATTTTTAAGGACCCACCAAACTGTATACCACAGCAGCCACACCATTTCACATTCCCACCAGCAACGCATGGGGACTTCAATTTCTCCACGTTGTCATCGGCACTTGTTATTTTTTAATTTTTTATATTTATTTTTAAACAATTTAACCTTTAGAGCCTTTCCATTGTTACATTTGTCTGCTTGGTTTGGTGCCACTGGGGCTCTCACTGGACCCAACTGGTGCTACCTGGGAAGGAGTAAGGAGCCTCTCCAAACTGGGCTGCCTGGTACCTCTAGGTGGGGAAGAGAGTCTCTCCCTCTTTCCAGAGGACAGAGAGTGCTTCTGGAGGAGATTCTTATTGTAGCTGGGTCCCCTTTGCCAGTGCCACCCTCTCATCTAGTTTCTTGGTAAGGGGAGAATCCCAGATCTACAGGGACAGAGAGGCTGTCCCAGCCAGGCCGCTTGCTCTGGCTCCCCACTACAGGTGCTGCCTGAGTGCCCAGTGTCTGTGTGGGGGAGGAGGGTCTCAGGCCTGATGCACAAGGCACTGGCATGCCTTGGCTGCTTATTTTCAGCGTGAGTCTTGGTCACTCCCCACTGCATACGTTGCTTTGCTTGCCTGGGACTGCTGACAGCACGAATGAGCCTTCTTGGGCTGCCTTTTATTGCTAGATTGGGAATTTGGTATGTTGGGACTGCGTAGCCTTTTTCCTTTGGGTAGAGACTTGCAAGGCCTTTTGCTACTATGTTTGTCCTCCAGTCTTGGGATCGCTAACCAGTTCACCTTCTTCCCACCTTTCAGAGTTCTCCTTCAGTTGTCTCATGTATTTTCAGGGTTTATAGTTGTGCTCAGTTGAGAGGAGCTGGGAGAAATGAATCCACACCCTCTTGTCTGGACTGGAAATCTAATTATCTCTTAATGTGTGTCTCCTTGACTCTGCCCTGAGTACTTAAGCATAGGGACCATGTCGTACTTGGTGTCTCCAGTAGTTAATTGAGTTCTGACACATGGCAGATACTTAGAAAATAAGCGTTAATGAATTAATATACAGAATTTTCTCTAACTATATTTTACTTCAGTGAGCAGGAGATTTCTGTGCTATGTTACTTAGCAGTGACAACAAAACCAGATTAGAGATCTGTTAAACACTGTAAAAATGTGACATTTTTTCTCTGTAGTTGGATAGCTGACTTCACATCTGTCCTTGAGTATGATCTCCACTGCATACAACTAAAAAGTGTCAGGAAAAGATATCAGCAATGCTGCATGCCACCATGTCATAAGCATCAGAGAATGTCTGAGTGGGCAAAGAATTTTCTCAATAAATTTTAGAAAATAGTCTATATACCTCTATGCTGCCCAAGGCTTCTCTTAAAAAAAGATCAAATGAAAAATTTTGCTCCTCTAATAATAGGTGAGACTATGAAACAACAAGCATCCAGCATAAGCTGAAGGTTTATTTTATCTTCCTCTCTCTTATTTATTTACTGTCATGGCTTAATAGAATTCTGGGACAAAAATTAATCTGGGCTAAGATTGTTTAATAGTAGTAATAATGTCTCCTTCTTTAAGATTGTCTCCTTGTATGAAGCCTTGAGCTAGCCACATTACTTTTAATCCTAATACGCTTTACGAATCTTCCTTCGGTAGGCACACGAGTTGCAAATTAGAGAAAAGAATTTGTGTTCTCTAAGGTAACACCACTTGTATTTAATAAAGATTCAATCTCAGGACTCCAAAGTCATCAAACTTTTGTTTGTAGTGTGTCTCTTAGAAGTCACAAAATTTCTAAGGGAAAGCATACAAGTGTAACCCATGGCAAAATACAATTTTATGAAAAAATTTTTTTCTTCATATCCAAAAGTGTCAGATATAGTCGGTTAACGTTATAGAATGTTTTGCTGTGGTGATAGTAACAACTGCCTTTTAATAAAATTATGCACAGCTATCAGCTCACTGGACTATAATGGAGAACATTGTTTCCCAAGGCAATAATATCTTATAATACAGTGACTTCTGCCCTGCCCCCTACTGCGTTATTTTCTCTCCTGCAAATTGACAAAGGCATTCAACAATATGAGGAAATAGTGGAGGACACAGCTGAATCAAATTTTGAAACAAACAGCCAAAGATAAGTGTGTCACATGAGAACAGCTCTTAATTGTTCTATGATAATTCTCTCAAAATATAATGACGTTGTTAGAAAGAATGAACTAGTTTCTTGCAGATTAAGAGAAAATCATTTGTAGAAGATGTAAGGGCATCTTGCATTTGAATAGACAGAGAAAAGAACTGCAAGAACATGAAATTACTTTTTTGCCTGATAAGACATTTATCTGTGTTTCTCTGTCCTCATGCTAAATGAGGTCTAGAAGATAGAGTCCTTTGAAAGCAGAAATGGTATTAGGTTGGAATTCGGTTCCAACCACTCAGAAGACAGATATAAATAAGCATTGCAGTGATGCTGGTTACTAATGAAGAGACCTCTTTTGCAAAAATCATCTTAACTAGCTTTTTTTTTTTTTCTGAAAACTGCCCAGGGCTTTTCATCAAAAGCCAAAGCTGCATTCTATATATACAAGAAAATAAGATGTATAAGTAGCCTCCCCTCACTGGGAAAATTTGGAACCTGGAATATATTAGCTCAAATCATGATTCTAGTGTTCATACAGATTTCAAAGCAGATGGTCATGGTAATTTTCCTTTGAAGATAAATCTAAAATCTTACCAATTCACTCACTTTGTTGAACAATTCATCTTCCTGTTAGAGGGGGCCTAATATTAAATAGATTTTGCATTGAACTTATTCTTGAGATCCCCCCTGCCGTTTTTCGTCGCACCCTTCCAGCGTGAAGTCATCAGCATATTTTAATGGTGATCCCTCCACTCTTTCGATCTTCCATTCTAAATTGGATAGGCAATTGGTGGTGTGTTTGGTGGGAATGTGCTATTTCTGCATGAAATAGTACAAGTGGCTTTTTAAGTACAGACGGTCTCCAACTTACAATGGTTCAACTTAACGATTTTTCAACTTCACGATGGTGCGAAAGCAATACCTATTGAGCAGAAAGCATACTTCAAGTTTCGAATTTTGGTCTTTTCCTGGGCTGGCAATATGCAGTACGATACTCTTTCATGATACTGGGTAGCGGCAGAGAGCTGCAGCTCCCAGTCAGCTACTCGATCATGAGGCCAACGACCAACACTGTATTCTACAGTCTACTATATTCAATAAACTGTGTGAGATCGTGAACACTTTATTATACAGTAGGCTTTGTGTTAGATGATTTTGCCCAACTGTAGGCTAATAAGTGTTCTGAGCATGTTTAAGTTAGGCTGGGATAAGCTGTGATGTTCAGCAGGTTAGGTGTATGAAATGCATTTTCAACTCATGGTATTTTCAGTTTACAGTGGGTTTATCAGGATGTAATTCCATTGTAAATTGAAGAGCACATATATTTTCAAAGTTTGTAAATGAAAATTTCTGGGGACCTTTTGGAATTAGGAAGGAGTTGATCACCTTTTAACAGGGATTTCCCTAGAAATATGGATCTATGTGCTATGAATAAGAGAGTAAGGAGCCCAGGATGGAGGACTGAGAATGGAGGGCGAGGCTCTAAGTGGTATGGCAGACAACTGATTCTGAAAAAGTAAAACTATTTGACAAACCAAATCACGCATAAATAAAACAAGATACATGTATGTTTACTATACACATTCCTGGGCTCTTGAGAAAATTAAATACTAAAACAGTGTGCAATGGGAAACAAACATAAAAGCTGGACTTACTCTGGGGTCAAATGCTCAAACCAGCAACAGAATCAGGGATTTGAGGTAATTCTGATATTTCTAATATAATGTAGAATCTTCAAAGGGGGAGTCAAGTAGCTTTTGGGGGAAATAAATGTAAATTCCTTTAGGAGAGCATTCTTATTTTAGCCTCTTAGGAATCCGTGGAATAAGTTCAATTAAATATGAACATAGATTAAAAATGACGTAAAATTCAAGAAAACAGTTCATCATATGTGACAGTGAGAAAAAATCAACAAAAATATTTAGATCCACAATACTTCAGCTATCAGGATTGTTAGATAAAAATATAAAGTAACTACAGGCACAGCTCTGAGATATTGTGGGTTCCATTGCAGACCACTACAATAAAGTGAGCCTCACAAGATTTTTGGTTTCCCAGTGCATATAAAAATTCTGTTTACATTAAACTGTAGTCTATTCGGTGTGCAACAACAGCATGTCTACAAAAACAATTTACATACCTCAATATAAAAATACTTTATTGGAGAGAGAGGGAATGGAGCAAGATAGCCAAATAGAAACCTCCAGTGATTATCCTTCTGCCTGAATACCAAGCAACAGCTAACCACACACGGAAGCACCTTCAGAAGAACCAAAAAATCAGCTGAGTGATCACAGTACATGGTTTTAACATTCTGTCAAAGAGACAGTGAAGAGGGCAGAAAAGACAACTGTGCATTGCCCACTCCACCCCTCCCTCCTCACCCAGCAGTGCTCTGACAATGCGCCCAGTGGAGAGAGAATCTGTGTGCCTGGGAGAGGGAGAGTGAAGTGAGTGTGGGACTTTGCATTGGAACTCAGGGCTGCCCGGTCACAGGGAAACACAGCACAGGGCAGAATTCTGCTGGTCCCCACGGGGGGCACATTTAGACCAGCCTGGCTACAGGGAAATCCTCTGCCCTGAAACTTGAGTTCTAGTTAGTCACAAAACGTGGCCTGGCGCCTGGATAACTTTGTAAGGTGGTCAAGTCACAAAGACTGACTGGGCGATTCCTACATCTGTGCTGGCTCAGAGCCAGCGGACTTCGGGTGCACATGACCCAGTAAGACACCAGGGTGGTGGCCAAGCCAGTGTCTGTGACACTCCTCCCCCAACTATAGACAGCACAACTCAGGGAGACTCTTCTTCCACTGGGGGAAAGGAAAGGGAAGAGTTCAGAGGACACTGTTTTTGCAACTTGGGTACCAGCTCAGCCACAGGGGCTCCTGAAGTCCCTGATTATAGGCCTTAGTTCCTGGATGGCATTTTTAGATCCACCCTGGGCCAAAGGAAAACTGCTGCCTTGAAGGGAAGGACCCACTCCTGGCAGGACCCACCACTTACTGACTAAAGAGCCCTTGGGCTTTGAATAAACATCAGAGGTAGCCAGACAACAGTCACCATGGGCCCTAAGTGAGGCTGGGCTGCCTGAAGGTGTGGCCTGGCATAGTCCTAGCTGTGGTGGCCATGAGATAGTGCCCACATCACTCCTCCTCCAACTCCAGAAGCACAGCACAGAGAGTGAGACAAGTGAGTGAGAGACTTTCAGTGGTAAGCCAGGGAACTTTCCTGTATCTTACCCATGTCCATCAAGGTAGTACCAACAGGAGTCTGCAAGAGTCACAGCATTACTGGGCTTGGGGTACCACCGGTGTTAATATGGCTGCAGTGACCATCATTCTAATCTCTGTCATCATGAAAGAATTGAGATATTTCCTCCTGTGCTTGGCTTATTGCCAAAAGAATGGAATTCAGGGTATCGAGAATATATTTGCACTCCATGTTTATTGCAGCACTAGTCACAATAGCCAAGATTTGGAATCAACCTAAGTGCCCATCAATAGATAAATGAGTAAAGAAACTGTGGTACATATGTGCAATGGAATATTATATAGCCATAAAAAGAATGAAATCCTGCCATTTGCAACAACATAGACGGAACTAGAGAACATTATGTTAAGTGCAATAAGCCAAGCACAGGAAGACAAATCTCACGTGTTCTCATTAATATGTGGGAGATAAATATTAAAAACAATTGCTTTCATGGTGACCGAGATTAGAATAATGGTTACCAGAGTCTGGGAAGGGTAGCAGGGAGGGGGAATGCAGTGAGGATGGTTAATGGATACAGAAATATAATTTGATATTTAGATAGAATGAACAATATTTGCTAGCCCAATAAGGTGATTATAATGAATAATAATTAGGGTATACTTTAAAATAACCAAAAGAGTGGAACTGGAATGTTCCTAACACAGAGAAATGATAAATGCCTGAGGTGATGGATACCTCAGTTACCCTGATTTGATTAATTCACATTTTATACCTATATCAAAACATCACATGTACCCTCTAAAGATACACAACTATTATGGATCCTTAATAATTAAAAAAATTTTTTTAAAAATGCTTTATTTCTAGTATATGCTAACAATCATCTTAGCCTTCACTGAATCCTAATCTTCTTGCTGGTAGAGGGTCTTGTCTTGATGTTGACAGTTGTTGACAGATCAGGGTAATGGTGGCTGCAGGTTGGAGCGGCCGTGGCTCTTTCGTAAAATAAGATAACAGTGAATTTTGCCACATCGATCGACTCTTCCTTTCACAAAAGATTTCTCTGTAGCATGTGATTCTGTTTGATAGCGTTTTACCCACAGTAGAACTTCTTTTAAAATCAGAGTCAATCCTCTCAAACCCTGCCTCTGCTTTATCAACTAAGTTTATGTTATATTCTAATTCCTTTGTTGTCATTTCAGCAATGTTCACAGCATCGTCACCAGGAATAGATTCTACCTCAAGAGAGCACTTTCTTTGCTCATCCATGAGCAGTAACTTCTCATCCATTAAAGTTTGATTATGAGATTGCAGCAATTAGGTCACATCTTCAGGCTTCACTTCTAATTCTATCCCCTTCCCATGAATCATGAATGTTCTTAATGGCATACAGAATGGTGAATCCTTTGCAGAAGGTTTTCAATTTACTTTTCCCAGATCTATCAGAGGAATCACTATCTATGGCAGCCATAGTCTTACAAAATGTATTTCTTAAATAATAAGACTTCACTAGTGAAATTACTACTTGATCTATGGGCTACAGAATGCATGTTGTATTAGCAGGCATGAAAAAAAAAAAACCATTAATCTCCATGTCTTCTTCATCAGAGCTTTTGGGTGACCAGGTGCATTGTCAATAAGTAATAATATTTTGAAAGGAATCTTTTTTTTTTCCTAAGCAGTAAGTCTCAACATTGGGCTAAAAATATTCAGTAAACCATGCTGTAAACAGATGTGCTGTCACCCAGGCTTTGTTGTTCTATTTCTAGAGCACGGCAGAGTAGTACATCTAGCATAATTTGTAAGGGTCCTAGGATTTTCAGAATGGCAAATGAATATTGGCTTCAGCATAAAATCAGCAGCTGCAATAGACCCTCAAAAGAGAGTCAGCCTGTCTTGAAGCTTTGAAGCCAGACATTGACTTCTCTCTAGCTATGGAAGTCCCAGAAGACATCTTCTTCCAATATAAGTCTGTTCCATCTACATTGAAAAATCTGTTGTTTGGTATAGCCACCTTTATTAATTATCATAGCTAGATCTTCTGGATAACTTGCTGCAGCTTCTACATCAGCACTGGCTACTTCACCCTGCACTTTTATGTTATGGAAAAGGCTTCTTTCTTTAAACTCTATGAACCAACCTCTGCTAGCTTCAGAGTTTTCTTCTGCAGCTTCCTCACCTCTCTCAGCCTTCACAGAATTAAAGACAATTAGAGCCTTCCTCTGGATTAGGTTTTTGGTTAAGGGAATGTTGTGGCTGGTTTGATCTTCTATCCAGATCACTCAAACATATCAGCAACAAGCCTGTTTCACTTTCTTATCATTCATGTGTTCATGGGAGTAGCGCCTTTAATTTCCCTGGAAAACTTTTCCTTTGCAGTCACAACTTGGTTAACTGTTTGACACAAGAAACCTGGCTTTCAGCTTGTCTCAGCTTTCACCGTGCCTTTCTTGCCAAGCTTAATCATGTCTAGCTTTTGATTTAAAGTGAGAGACATGCAACTCTTCATTTGAGAGGCCGTTGTAGGGTTATTAATTGGCCAATTTCCATATTGTTGTGTCTCAGGCAATAGGGAGGCTTGAGGAGAGGGAGAGAGATGAAAGAATGGATGATCAGTGTGGCAGTCACAATACGTGTGGCATTTATCGATTAAGTTTCCCATATTATATGGGCACAGTCCATAGTACCCCAAAATAATTACAATAGTAACAAAAGATCATAGATCACAGATAAGCATAACAGATATAACAATGAAAAATTTTTAAATATTTCAAGTATTACCAATATGTGACAGATAATTTTCTTCTGGGAAAGGCATAAATCATATGCATATTCAGTAAGTATAAAATTACAAAGGTTTTTTATTTTATGCAAATTTTGGTAAGTTGTATCATTTTAGAAATATGCCTATTTTATTCAATACATTGGGTTGCTATTTTACCAACTGATTATTATTATGCTTTTCTAACCTATTTAATGTTTTCTTTTTAATTCATGATATTGATTATTTGTGTCTTCTCTCCTTTAATTTTTATTCAGTCTTGTCAAAGATTCATCAGTTTTATTAATCTTTTTATATTTCGTTACTTATGGTTGTATAATATTTCTTCTATTTTCATTGAGTATAATTTACCATTCTCTTTCTATATTCCTGAGATGGAAACTCAGATGATTAATTTTCAGCTTTTCTTTTTTTACTAGTATATGCATTTTTAAGGATGCACATTTCTCTCTAAGCATATTTTAATAGAAATATGCAAATTTTGAAAGTAGCATAATATTTTTTCATTCATTTAAAATACTTTCTAATTTTCATTGTGATTTCCTCTATGATGATAGGTAACTTCGAAATACATTCCTTGCCTCTCAATATATGGAGATTTTTCAAATAGATTTCTTTCTATAATTGTAGATTAATTAGAAAATACCACCTATATCAATTCATTTCTTTGAAATTTGTTGAGGCATTACTTGTGTGGTTGCATATGATCAATTTTTTTAACTTCCCCATTTGTCCTTCTGAAAACATCTTCTACAAGTGTTCCGTGAAGGGGTGTCTGTGTGTGTGCACGAGGTTAAGTCTATTAATGAGTAGTTTAAATTTTTACTTAGTTTTTCTCCACTTGTTCTATTAGTTATTGAAAGACTTGTGCTTAAAATTCCCCATTATCATTTTGAATTTGTCTGTTTCTTATTTGAGTTCTGTCAGTGCTTGTTATACATATTTTGAGAGCATGTTATTACATTTATACAAATAATTTATTGTTATATCTTACCAGTTGTCTCAATCCGTTCGTGCTGCTGTAACAAAATACCTGAAACTGGGTAATTATAGAGAACAGAAATTTATTTCTCAGAGTTCTAGAAGCTGGAAGTCCAAGATCATGCCTATTGCTGTGTCTTCACCTGGTAGATGAGATGGAAGGGAAAGTGCTTAAGCTAAATCCCCTTGGCCCTTTTGTAAGGCACTAATTCATTTGTGAGGGCAGAGCCCTCATGACTTAATCACCCCCAAAGGCCCCACTTCTTAATACCACCACAGCTGTCTAAGCCACTCATTGTGTAGTATTTTGTTATGGCAGCCCCAGCAAATGAATGAAATTACCCTGTCCACAGAGCCAGAACAAAATAGAAACAATCCAAATATTCATCTACAAAAAAATAGATTTTAAAATGTAGTATATTAATATAGTGAGATATTATACTGGAGTGGATATGAATAAACTACAGTTACACTTGTATGGGTAAATCTTTGAACTATAGCATTAAGAAATAACTTTCTTTCAACTTTACTAAGCCTCAGAAGGTTTGTTCCTGACTCTAAGCCCCTGGCTTCCCTGTCCTTAGGGGATTTATTTTAGAAAACTTGCAATTGTAAATCCTTTCTCTTTCCCTTTGAGATGTAAATCTTTCAGCCTCTTGTAGGTTTTGCAACCCAGCAATGAACTGTCTTTCTGAAGGACCTGGGGAGTCATCCTTTGAAATGTAATGTCAAGAAAGACAGGGTCCTTGTCTCATAGGTCTCTTTGGGAGGGTAGGGGCCTAACCTTTTCTCTCTCCCAATTTAGACTGATCGGCAAACACAGATGGCCTAATTGCATTCACTATCCTCCCCTCTATGTTCTTCAGAACTTTTCCACCAGCTCTGTAGAAAACAGTGTTAAAAAATCTCTTCTTCCTTTGTTTCAACATAGTTTACCCTTCCTTCCATATTGCTATAGTCTTTATTCCATTGCAGTAGTCTTGAATAAACTCTCCCTTGCTCGTTCAGCTTGTACCGTACAATTTTACTTAGACTATGTGAAGTGTAATGCCATTTCTAGAGGCTTAAATCAAACAAAAGGAATGTGTAGTTTAGGGATTCCTTGTGGTAAAACCAAAAACCCAGAATGAAATGCACATCTTTGGAAGGTGGTTTTCTTTGGGTCAGGTAGTTTACACAGTATTGGTGATGTTCTAGTTCTTAAATTAGTTCAGAAGTTGCTGCACAGTTTATAGATATCTCCATACATATATATGTAAATTATATATATAGATAAATATGTATATATGCAAATATATTTAATTTTGAATATATAAGTACTGCTTAGTAAATAGAAAGAAACCAAAGAAGTTGGGACTGACTGTAAGAAATCATTTCAAAAACAAGGGAAAGGAGCTAAACAGAAAAATAAAACCAAACAAAAAATAAATAAGTGACCAACTAAGTTGGTAGGAATGGCTGCCTACACTATCAGATTTTTTAAACCATATATCATATTTGAGATGTACTCGTAGTCAAAACAGGATTTTAATCTTTTATAGACCAAATTGCAGTCTAATTACATTAATAATAGCAATTCAACTTAGGATTGCAGCATGAACCCATCGGCATCATCACAACCATTCTCACTAACATGTATTTAATTCTTACATACTAAATTTCTTTTAATAACAAGCTGCTGAATTTCATTTTAACTTTTGGTAAAAATAGATATTTTTTTTATTTCAGAATATTACAGGGGTACAAATGCTTTGGTTGCATAAATTGCCTTTGCACCACCTGAGTCAGAGCTACAAGTGTGCCCATCCCCCAGACCACGCACACCACACCCGTTAGGTGTGTGTTTATCCATCCCCTCCTTCCCCCTCCCTGCCCAACACCCGATGAATGTTACTTCCATATGTGCACGTGTTGATCAATTAGTACCAATATAATGGTGAGTACATGGGATGCTTGTTTTTCCATTCTTGTGATACTTAACTTAGAAGAATGGGCTCCATCCAGAATAATACAAGAGGTAATTCACCATTTTTTTATGGCTGAGTAAGTCCCCCATACCACATTTTATTAATCCAGTCATGTATCGATTGGCACTTGAGTTGTTTCCACATCTTTGCAATTGTGAATTGTGCTGCTATAAACATTCTAGTGCAGATGTCTTTTTCATAGAATGTCTTTTTCTCTTTTGGGTAGATGCCCAGTAATAGGATTGCTGGATCAAATGGTAGTTCTACTTTTAGTTCTTTGAGGTATCTCCAGGTTACTCTCCACAGAGGTTGAGCAGGAGCACGGATAGAGCCAGAACAACCAGCAGTGCTGATAGGTGGACTGGTCTCTCTGACGTAGAGCTTTGAACATAGCTCTGTGCAAGGAACTTAGTCTCTGTGTTTTTCTGTTCCAAATTTCTGAAATCCAGGAAAGAGACTGATTCATCAAGCACAGAAAAGTATCAAGCCATAGCGAGCAGTAGCTGGCAGCTCATGGAACACAGACAATGGCCATTCCAATTCCAGTCAGCTGCACAAGGTGGAAACAGTGAACTTGAGTTTGACCAACAGATCACACAGTGGTCCCATGTAATCTTCACTGTTAGAGGAGGCAAATGTTTTTCTAATCGTAAAAGCTGAATGGCCCTCTGATGAATATTCTATGAGCCCCTTTCGCTCCTCCTGCTGTAATCTGCATTTTTTTCACCTGATGTTGACTTTGGCCTCTTAAATTTCCAGAGGAGGGAAGCAAGATGAGACTCAGGATCATATGTAGAATAGTCAGATTTTAAAACCCGTGCTGTAGTGCAGTTTATTTTAAGGTACTTTATGTCCTTACTCCCTTTGATAAATGTGAGGCTGCAGGCAGACATGCAAGACTTGAATGTTAGATTCCAATACTCTGTCTCCCAGGAATCTTGAAGGATAGATAATATGACAGAATTTATAAGATTTGGTACAGAGGAATTTTATCTAATAGAGAATCAGTGGAGTAGCAAAATTTGGTGTAGATAAGGTAGCAAAGAACCAATTTACCCAAGTTATTCTTTTCTATTACCTTAAACTAAAATACTTAATTAACATTTGAACATTTACTGTGTATAAAGCATTGTATTTAAGGAGATAAGTTCTGAGAATTAAGTTTAATAAAAACAATAGGCCAAAACCTATTAATCAGAGTTGAACCTGTTACAAATTAAAAATAAAAAAAAAGATTACTCAACTCTATTTAATTAACTTTGCTACCAGAAGTTACAAGTTTTGTGTATCAACCATAGATAACAAAAATTGTTTCAGCTAGAGTTTGACAATAGAGGCAAATATTTGCATAAATGAAATTGTTCCCAAAATTAAACTTGTAAAAGCAAATAAGATGCATATTTCCTTATTGCAACAATGCGCAAACTTAATAGAAATAATCTTTAATTTTATGTGCAGAGGAAGTTGGCTTTGTCTTTATGGTGTTGCTATCTATATTCATTCAACTAATAATTTTTTAGCACTGATTATGCGTCAGGCACAATTATTGGTTCTGAGGATTTAAAAATTAAACAAAGTCTGTGCTACCAAGTTGCTTATTAGACTAATTGAGGATGATAGAAAAGTGAACAGTTACCCTTTTCTAGTCCAGTCTAACCAAGTTATCCAAAATTCAGTCATTGACAATTGGGCTCAGGTTAACAAACAGTTCACAGATGAAGTGTGTCCCAGCTGAACCTTAGAAACGATTAAGGATTTATCAGGTGTGTGGTGGAATAGGGGCTCATAGTGGGTCAGGAATGACTAGCAGGTGGTAGAGTACTCTAGGCAGAAAGAGTTATAAAGTCATTCATTAAGCAAAGAGAAATTCAGTCCCAAAAATACACTTATGTTGAGATTCAGAAAATAAACATAATGGTTAATCCATTTGGTGCCTGGGGGAATTTGATCCTTAGCTTGCACTGACCTCAAAACAGTCAGAAGCCCCAGAAGCCCAGCTGCTATTTTTTTTAATCAAGCAAAGATGCGTTTATTAAATTTGTTGTATTTCAAAAAAGCTAAAAATTAGGGAATTATAGGAAAGTTTCAGGGCCTCAGTTGAGTGATTTTTTAAATATTTTTTATTATTTCAAAATATCACAAGGATACAAATGTTTGTGGTTATATGGACTGCTTTTGTTATGCTTGAGTCAGGGTTACCAGTGTGCCCATCACCCGGACAGTGTTCATTACACCTGTTAGGTAGGTTTTCGCCCATTCCCTTCTCCCTTACCACTAGTTGATTTCCACTGAGTTTTACTTCCTCCTGTGCCAAGGAAATGAAGTAATTTTATCAAAAAGACACCTGCACTTGAATGTTTATACCAGCACAATTCACAATCGCAAAGATGTGGAATCAACCCCAGTGCCCATCAATACATGAATGAATTAACAAAATGTAGTGTATGTATACCATGGAATACTATGCAGCCATGAATAAGGATGAATTAAGGCTTTTTTGCAACAATTTAGATGGAACTGTAGACCATTACCCTAAGTGAAGTATCACAAGGATGGAAAAGCAAACACCATATATACTCGCTATTAAATTGGAATTAACTGATGAGCACCCAGCTGCTTTTTGTTTGTCTGTGGCAGTGCCAGTCTTGTTTATTGGCTTCCAATTCTAAGAATTTAGCCATAGTGTCTTTATATGTTGTACACGTTCTAGACATTTTAAGTCTTAGCAGTCACCGATCTTAAGTTTTCTAAGACATATGTAGGGCAGTTTTAAAATTCTCTGAAACTTTTAGAACTTTCAAGACAGGCAATAAATAAGTTAAATTTACCAGCATCTCAGATACATTCATACGTCAGAATTACCCCCTTGTAGCTCAAGGTTATATCTCATAACTCCTCAGATCTCACTACAGTTTATTACAGTGAAAAAACACCCACATGGCCCTGAATGCATATTTAATTTATGAGCATCAAAGGACAGATAAGTATCAAAGACAGATTTAGATACATTAAAATGTGGTTTCTATGTTTATAATGATAGGCAGCCACATAAAAAAATAATATACCGAACACCTTGTACTACAAAACAGCTGTATGGAAATCTTTGAGTAGAAATTATCCCAGTTTGGGAACATTAGATTAGACATGAACATAAATTAAATATATTATTAATTCATTTGGAACAGTTGAACATGTAAGAAGGCTATTTCTACCACTGGAAACAAAGATGGAAAACTGTCAAATAGTTGTGAATTGCTCAGAATTCTGCCTTGCTTCCAGAAATTGAATTGGAAACAGATGTCTTCCCACAAAGTGAAAATGATCTTATTAGTAAATGCTTCTTTAAATGAAACACACGATGACAAAAAAGATTCTTTAGCAGACACGAAGGAAAAGAAATATTAGATAAGTTGGAAAATATGCCATGTTCTTCCAATTTCAGAAGTAGAGAGTAGCAATTTAGAGGCAATTTTCAGGGATGTTCAAAAAAAAATTCCCTTATAACTCATTTTTTTGTGAACATTTAGACTAACAACTAGAAATGGTTGATGAAAAGACTAGACATCTAAAAGAGGGCCCATTTTTCATTCTTTTTAGTGTAGTTTCAGACTCTAATGTACCTATTTTTGGTTGGTCAGAAGCACCAAATAAGACTTTTATTTAAGGAAGTAAATAGAATATATTTTGAAAAGAGGAAAAAATACTATAATTTATAAGAAAATAATCAATTTTACGTTAACATTTATTATTGATTGTGTAGCTTTAGTGTTAAACTTCTATTAGCACAGACTAATTTTTGCTTACTCTGTATTTCTGATCAAAATTGTAGTGGCAGTGTCCTACGTAAGTGTTGGGTTAGGTATTTGGAGCTATTTCAAGGAGGATGACTATTTTTCTTGAGTTCTAAAATATGAAAGAAGAAATATGTCTTATGGCATTGTGTCACTGCTCCCTACACACTACTTTTGACACAGTTGCTTCTCAGCAGTTATTTCTTTGATTTTATTGGGGAACTAGGACTAGAGGGGGGTAGGGTAAGTTTCATAGTTACCACCAGGGGGCAGCAGAGCCTGCAGGATCGCAAGACATGGCAATGGCTCTACCAGCTAAGGTGAGTACAGTCTTGCGCTGTTCCTCCGGTTCTGCTGGGTTGCGGTTCAGCTGGGGGTGATCATCAGTATGGTACAGGGAGTTGTTTTTTTTGTTTTTAATTCCGGGACCCATGCCAGTATCAAATCATAATCTTTGAGGGAGTGGCCAGGGCATGTCTAGTTTCCAAAAGCTACAGGTTATTCTCATACATGAGAACAGGTAAGGAGAAGAGGATAGGAGGTGGTTTCTCTGCAGCAGGCAGAGAAAACTGTGGATCCCCAAGATGAATGCCCACTTTCCCAGAGACTGGCCCAGAGGAACTGCGGACATATGGACAGAGATACAGGGTTTTCAAGGCACTGATCTGAGAGATAGTTGGTCTCAGAGTGTCTAGTCACATGCGAGGAAGAAAAGCGAAACCGCCTCAACTCTTTTCCTGAGACCTCATAAGGCCTCTTATTTTAACTGGTAGGGAAATATCTGCTGAGCTTAAGTTCATTACACTTGTCTCAGAGCTAAAGGTTGACCAGCAAAGAGCTCTGATGGTTCTTTTTTCTCCCGACTCTCTAATTGCAGTTTCTGCTATGCCTCTAACTTCAGCCAGTGACTTCAGTATTCCCTCAAATAAGAAAACGCTTCCGTCTGTAGTTCCCTCTTTATTTTATTAAACTATTTGCATTAAAAGCATTGATGGCAGTTAGAGCACAGAGTCCTGCTTCTGTCTCAGATATGCAGTCTTGTCTTTTCTTTTTTGAGATAGAGTCTCTTGCAAATTACCACCCTCTCATTATGTTGGACTTAGAAGTGTGTAACTTTTTTTTTGTAATCTTCCAAGGGTCTTTTCATTTATATCTTTGAGCAGGGTTGAATCTAGAGTAGTCAAACAAGGACTGAATACAATCTGGGATAGCAAAGGAGAGATACGCACAGAAATTTTTGCGGTTCTGGAAAATATTCCTTAAAAATAGAGTTTGTTTTCTGGGCTCAAAAACTTCATTTTAATCCAAGGTAGATCTCAATAACAAAGGAGATCAGTAATGTATTCTCCTTTTGTAGTAATTAGTTCTCTTCCACCTCTTTTTGGAGCACTGTAACCTCTTCTTCCAATTAGGTTAAGGAGTTTGAATTTTATTCTGAGTGCATTGGAGAACCTTTGGAGGCTTTTAACCAGGAAGGGCAGGTTCAATTTATGTTTAAAAGAAAGGAATATGACTGTTCGATGATAATAAGGAGATAAAAGAAAAAGGCAGAAGATCAATTAGAAAGCTGAACGATCTCAGAGAGGAGATGTCACGTGAGCTATGACCACGGTTGTGGAGATGGGGAAAATAGGGAAATAGATTGATTTAGAATGTGCTCTGGAGTTTCTAGATAATCTATGTCTGTTTTTATGGTAAGCTGTGGGGGCAGGATTTAGGAAGATATTTGTTGGAAATCTATCATTTTTTTTTTCTTTCAGTGCCCTTGCATAGGTTTATGGGCTGCTGCTTGTGCTCATATTTTACTAAAGAAATTGGGTAAAGAAGAAAGTGAGTTTGTCCTTCTATATCCTACATTAATTAATTTAGGAGAGTTAAGGTGTTTTCTTTTACGTAAATATTTTTTATGAAGAAATGTCATATTAGGAAGAAAAACAAAACAGAACACACGTGACCACACACTATGTTATGTGGAGGTAGGAAAAGAGTTCACTAGGCAGGACAAGGCATACTGCGAGGGATCACGGTGGGTTCTTGCCAGGAGCTCTGATGCACGCCCAGGGGTTTGTTCAAACTGAGGATCAGTCTGTGTAGACATCAAGTGTGAGGCATGGATGCATTTTGTTAGACCTCGGTATCACTAGATATTCATATATATATATATATATATATATATATATATATATATATAGTTTTCCTTTGGTGTTCTGTTCTTTTCAGTGAGGCTCTTTTTTCTCTTTCTTTTCTATTCTTTTCTTCTCTCTCTCTCTCTCTCTCTCTCTCTCTTTTTCTTTCTTTATGTGTAAGTGACTTTAAAAAGAATAAATACATTAATAGCATAATGGCCCCATGAGAGCACTGACCTGGGAGTCTGGGTTTCTGTGTGTGAGATCTGCCTCTCTTGCCAAATAGCTGGGCAAGTCATTTGCTCTCCCTGGATAAATGACTGTGATATGAGCAGTTTGCTTCAATGATCCCCAAATGCCTCCCAGCTTGAATAAATCTATGACTCTCAACTTAGAGGTTCATATAAGAGTCATGTCAATTCTTGACACCATCAATGGGCTGCCTGTTTTTGCTTTAAATGAAAGAGACTCAACAACTGCATTGTATATCAGCAGTCTCAGAGAAACAAAAATATTTGAACTCTCAAGGCAAAGGGAAACACAATGGCTACAAGTGGTTTCAATCCCATGGGAAGTATATTTCCTTTGGGTTCATTGAATCCTCATTTTGGTGTTCCTTGAGATAGTGATCATCTTCTTTTAGCCATCTTCTTTGTTGAGCACCATTTGTTTCTTTATGTGCCACCTGCCTATTATTTCTTTTCCTCTCCTGAAAAATATATAAAGTTAATCACAAGCAAGTTGTCAAATGTCCCTGAGTCCAGAGTATCTGTATCCTCCGTGCTATCTGGTGAGGCATGGCTTACAAAGCCCTTTAACTACTTTTTATTGTCCAGTGTGTTTTACAAAGATTTACTTGTGCATACTGGGCTAACAGTAATGTTCTTCAGATTTCTGCTTTCTCTGTAATCTAATGATCTAATTCAATGACAAAACAGACTAAGATTATAGAGACAACGGGCTAGCAAGAAGAATTTTTCCTCGATCGGAGAGGACAAATAAAGGCAAAGTTAGACATAGTGAGTGAGACACGTTGGCTTAGCAGACAAAAAGAAATGGGTGATGAGTAGTTTCCTGCATGACTCCAGAGTGCCAGACAATTCTTGATTGGTCATAAAATGCAACAAGCTTCGTCTTAGGCACTGTGACAGCTCCGAAGAATAGCCAGTGTGCATTCAAAATAAATAAAGAGGAAGGTGTTGGGTGAATATTGCCCCCTACCTTGTGAATTGAAAACTTAAACCAATTAACAGGCTACTATCTGTATTCTCCTCCATTTGGAGAAACTTCAGAACTTCCAGAATTTTGAAGAATAGAGCTGGGATTCTCCAGTGGCCTATCTTATGGCCAAATAAGACTCCCATTTCCATGTGCATGTCTTACTACGAAAGATGAAATATGTGAATATTTAAATTGCCCATCTGCTTCTGCTCCTTTCTTCCAACTTGCACCAAAAGTTACCATTCTCACGTTATTCTAACTTGCCATGGTTAGCACTTGCCAGTTGCTAGCTTTTGTTGTTGTTTTGGGGGTTGCTTTCATACTGAACACTTAGTTGCTGATACAAAGTTGACAGTCGGTTCTGTAAAGTGTTTATGAGTGAAGCTGACTCCATACTGTTTATAGGCAATTAATGGGTTATTTAGTTTGATCATGGTTTTTGTGCCAGCTGGGTTAATACCTGTGCCACTCATTTTCATTTGCCTTAAAGATTAGAGGCATGCATCTTGAAGCCGAAGTTAGCCAGGAAGTTATTCTCTGTCTATATATATCCAAAGTAATTGGCATGCCCACCTCTTTCTCTCCTAGGACAGTCCCAAGCAGCTGCAGAAGGAATGATTGACAATGTGTGCACTAGATGAGAGCAGCGCCAATCTGTGTGGTGGGAGATATAAACTAAAGCAGAAAAAAACAACAGAAAATCATTAAAAATGACTTCTTCAGGCCTGAGCAATTGCAATGAACCTGAAACTTTTCTGCAATTAGAGTGTGCATTCTGATAAAAAGAAAAGGTGATTCCATTATCGGATGTTACAAAACAGTGTGGCATTTGCTTTGGATGAAGCAGAGAAAAATGATGATAAAGAAAATCTTCCCCAGAGGAGTTTGCTGACCTTATTTAGATGTTAAAGTTACCATCAGAACCACACTCTATCTTTAAATTGAAATGAAGTACGTAGTGTGAGTTCACTCACCCTTAATTAGCCAAAAGTTTTATAAAATCTAGAATCCAAAAGTACCAGTTAAAGTGTTGCTAATGGAAAGTTGGTGGATTCAGCTAACAATTAAAATCAGAGTTTCGTGCCCAGAATGTATTTCATCCACACAGATTGGTCACTTGCTGAATGAAGAATTTTAGTGTCTCTGGTGCCCACTGCAGTTAACTTACGCACTTACAAAAGCTGAGTTTTAGTAAACTTTAATTGCATTTTTCTTAGGCACATTTGATGCATTAGAGCAATAATTTTGAGGTCTTCATAAAACTACTTTATAAATATATGATTAAATTTTGCATTTGAATACAGTAACTCAACTCCAGTTACAGTCATGAGTACTTTCTCGTGGGAGCCACAAGGATTTGGACAGAATACGCTCAACAGAAAATGCCAAAGACAAGACTTGTATTTTTAGGACTAGAGGGATAAAGGAAATCATCTGGGACAAGGCAGTACTTGGTGAGTAAAAAAGAGCTAAAACGCTTATCACATTTCAGCTTGTAGTTTAATTCATGACCCATATTCTGTCTTTCAAATGCTATGTTAATATGCAAAAGCAGAGTAGCAAGGAAATTTGGGGTATGGAATAAAACCACATCACACAAATAGTGTTGCCTTCTTCATACGCTCAAACCAGAACAAAGGGTTCTAGTGGAAATGTTACATGTCTTGTCACATTAAAATACTTAATCCAGTGGTGAAATGGTTTACTAAATAATTTTTTAAAAAAATGTTTCACTAAGGTGGCTCTATAAGACATAGATTTTACATTTGGGGATTATTATTACATATATATAACTGCATATATAGACTTTTTTTCTTTATTGAAGTATAATTTACATATCATGTCTTTACTCCATTTTAAGTGTACAATTAAATGGTTATTAGTAAATTTACCAATTTGTACAGCTATTCACAAAAATCAGTTTTAGAGAATTTCCTTCCTCCTATTGAGACCCCCTAATTCCCATCCCCAAATACATTTCAAGCATGCCCCTTTTTGACTCAAGAAATTATTTTCTAAAAATAATTGAAACTTTAAGGTGTTCTCAGAGGAATACAATTAGCAAAATTCAGACAGTTGGAAAAATCTTACAAAACAAGTGATCCCTTTTTCTCTATAAAATATTAGAAAGGAGTCAAGGGAGAACCTACAGAGGAAAAGCAATTAAACATATGCATCAGACAATTTTACTCTATAGACTTATTTCAATTCAGATAAACCAAACTGTAAACAAAGTTGCACTGCATTTAGCAGGCAATTTACAATTGTGAACATCAAAAGGATAATTGATAATGTTAAATAATTATTGTTAATTTTATTTAGATGTTATGATGTTTAAAATGTAGAAGGTACATACTGAAATCTTTAAGTTAATGTATTTGACTCAGATTTTTGGTCTTGGAAATAAATCCAATGGAAAACATTTAAAAGAGTAGGGTACTTGATTTCTTAGCCTTTACCTAATTTAGAGTATTTTAAGAAATTTCTTTGAGAAACAAATACATTTATGGAGGTTTTTTTTTTTTTTTTGGTATTTAGAAATGATTATATTCAGAGGAAAATAATCCTTACTACTAAAAGAGTGAAGGAAAGAACCACACATGCATTTGTAGAAGAAAACCCATTTTGGTTATTAATATTTCTACTTTGATTCAAGGCAGTCAGAGTATTCCCAAGTTGACCTATTTTTTAATTTAAGCCTATTTCCCATCATCATCAGCGTTCATTAGATGTTTTCTCTCCTCTGGGAGGACATTCCATTTAATGCCCCTTTCTAGCTGCAGGGCTGTTGTGCAGGGGTGCCACCTGCTGTATGTCTGGAAGACAGCAGGGTGTAGATCCCATTTAGGTTTTGCGGGCTCATGCCGCTAGATAAATGTCTTTGATGATAGGACTTCCAATAAATCTTGATTGGAGAAGAGAGTCAAGTCAGTCTGCAATACCCCCATGGTCAATAAATAACACTCTCTGCGCTTCATTCTCCTGACTTAATTGTACATATTGCACCTGTGAGATAATATACCGCCTATATAGCATAGGTACATAGGTTTAACTTTAAAGGGTTACTTGCTGATGGGTTGAAAGGGGATATGACTAGAAAATAAATAAGACAGTAACAAATCAAAGGGAATCCCAGCAGAATAAGAGAGTTCACAGAGAACAAAAACAAAAACAAAACAACAACAAAAAATCAAAGTAGAGGCTGGAAACCAAATACACACAATGCAGGAATGAGAATCCACCTGATAGCTTCACTTGTACATTATGAATCGTGGAACTCAAAATTAAACAGACTAGGGAAACAGACAGAAGGATGGAAATGGGATGGAAAATCAATTGAAATTGAGGGATTGATAGATCTATCCACAGAGTGGGAGGTCAGTAAGTGATGCTTTAGTAATTGTATATAGATGCACTCTAGATCCATTCACTCATTCCTTTAGTAAAGATCATTGAGTACTTTCTGTATGCCATGCACTCTTCTAGGCACTGGGGGTGCAGTGATGACCTAACAGGCAGAAGGTGCCTATAATTTCTTACTCGTGGTTTGTATCCATTAGTTATTGTTGCATTCAAGAAGAATAGCTTGCAATTCTGTTGCAGGACTGATGGCTTACGGAGAAGACTGGAACTAGATATGGTAGAAACAACACGTACTTACGTACTACTTCATAGGAAGCACCCGAAGTGAGCAGTTACATGAAAGGCTGACAGCACTGTATTCTTGCATCTGGACAGAACTCCTAGGATAACTCGGGGTTATCTTAACCCCAACACAGAAAGTGTAAAATAACATTTCTAAATCTAGAAGAGAAAGTTACAGAGAATGGATGAGAATATTTTGCTTTTTCTCTGTTTATTTTTTGACTCTTCTCTTCCCACCTTTGTAATCTTTTTTTTTCATGCAAATGAGCCTTGAGCTGCTTGGATAGTTTCTGGATAAAAATGAGGTGCGGAAGGTACAACAGAGACCAAATGAAGGCAAGAGAGAAACAGATGAAGATAAGCTGCATATTATGTGTGTTTCAAATCAATTAGGAATCTCCATGGATTTAATAGAAAATGAAAAATATGACACCTAAGTTCCATGAAGGAAGCAGCCATTTCTATTTCTTTTTACCACTGGATTCCTAGGGTCCTAGCACATTTTCCTGGTGCATATTAATACGTATTTATTGAATGAATTAATGACAATGGCAAAGACCTTACTGATGACAAAGAAAATGAAAATATTAAGAGGGTGATGTCTTGTAGCCTTGTATTCCTTAAGTCTGTTTCCTGTTCTATTTCCATTTAAATATCTGCTTGTGTTCTCAGTGTTATACAGTTTATCCATGTATCTTACAGATTATTTTTAACCATGATACTATCTAAGGGAGGATTATAAATATGCATATAATGTGCCTTACATATTAATAGTTAGTGTTCTATAAATACTTGGGATATTGAATTAAGAAGTTTTACCTCCCCACCGGTAATGATTCAAAAATAAACCAAATAAACATCATGTCAATTCTCATTAATTTAGGAATGGTTTTCTATTCAGAGGATTATCAAAATTCCATGCTGCTTTTCCTTTGACTTACTAGACAGGCTATCCTGCAATCAGTCTGAATTAAATGGCTCTTTAGTGGGTAGGCTTATAAAATACTGTTATCTATGATTTTGTAAAGGGGTATGGAATGAGATGATGGGGAGATAGGAAGTAAAATGCATTGGATGACTTTTTGAAGGTTTTTATCTGTCCCTTTGTGTCTCACAAACCCAAAGCACCTCAGTTTACAATTACATTTACTTTTTACTTTCTCCCCCCTCTCCAAGTATGCCCTGGGATGGTAGTAATGGATAATAGAGTCAGATCCATGAGTAAGCGGTAGATGGCCAGAATAACTGGGGTAGAATATAATTACCTTTGTGGAATCAAATCTACATCTCCCTCACCCAGGATCCCACACAAGCACGGGGAAGAGGTACACTCACGTCAAATGAAAGCCGGGCAGACTAGCATAGTGTGGCATAAGTCTCAGGATCAGAGTGGATTCTCAGATGTGCTTCAGCAGAGCATCTGACTTTTAGTGAGGTATTTAACTCAATTGTTAATTTGTCTCCAAGTGAGGGTAATGATGCTAAATTTATATAAATGTGAGAATTAAATTAGATAAAGCATTTAAAATGCTTAATACAATGCCTGGCTGTTGTTAGATGCAACAGGTGCTAGCCAGTATTATTTTTCCTCCAATAGGAATATAATTAAATATTTTATTATAATGAAATCATTCATTATGCTTACGATATCCTTCAGTTTTCTCAGATTTTTTTAAGCTAACAGTTGAGTTTGCCTTCATTGAAGTCTTGCAACATGTGAATATAATAGTCCTTATCATTGGCCTGGAAGATATTCACTTAAGTGATTTTTGTGACTGCTTAACATAGTGTTTTAAAGGAATTTGATAAATGATCAGTTCTCATTTGTTGGTTCTGCAGGTGAGATTATGGTGAAACAGGGAGGCCGAGTGGCATAGGGCCTCAGGTGCCAGTTACTGACAGCTCTGGTGACTACTCGCCTCCATTTCTCCTTCCAGAGAAACTGTAGCCTTGTTCAATCAAGTCCTTATTGGACTATGAAGTAGACAGTTGACCCAAGGTGTACTCATAAGCTTCTTTTTCCTATGAAAATGTATTTATGACTGAGAAATTTTATGATTTGAAGTTGATGTAATAACTCAGAGGGCCTGTTAGGGACAGGAGCAGTGTGGTGCAGCCCAGGCACACATAGCAGCAGAGAAAACTAGCCAACAAAGGGAACAGTATGGAAGAACTAACCTGTTAACTCCCAATAAAATCCTTTTTGCCTCTGCTAGTTGAAGTGGGTTTCTGTTACTTAGAATCAAAAGAGCCTTGAAAAAGACTAAATTAATAATCCTTTTTGCACAGACCAAATATATATTTAACTAAGAATTTATACCTTGTTAATAGACATTAATTAATGCAACTCTGAATTGGATTTCACAAATGTGTTGGCATTTTAGATGTACTCTTGTCTTTCATAAAATAGAGCCATCTGCTAATAGCTCTGATCAAAGCATAAACATTTCTTAAACTAACATAGAGCTTTTGAAGTGGAAGTATGGAGAGAAACGTTCTTTAATTTTCTAATTGCTCTTCCCTGCTATTGAAATTAGCCAGCATTTTATCTTTAACAGGAACAATTATAAAGAGAAACATTTGCCAATTAATTTAAAGGTTAGCCATTATGGCGTGACTAATGTCTACGGGAAAAATAATCAGTAAATTGCTACATTGTTACAATGAGTATAATTTATTTCCCCAGCGAATACCTTGGATATTTAACTCCGCACTTTCTTCATTGGACCTGACACAAAGTAGAAATTCGAAAGAATAAATATTAGTTTTCTGCTTTTGCCTGCCAAAATATGTTTTTAATGGTAATAAGACTTCATCTTTCATTTAAAACATTTTTATTTTTTATTCCTTTTTTGTTTTTTTTGAGACAGGGTCTTGCTCTGTTGCCCAGGCTAGAGTGCAGCAGCATCATCATAGCTCACTGCATCCTCAAAACTCCTGGGCTCGAGTGATCCTTCTGCTTCAGTCTCCCAAGTGGTTGGGACTACAGGTGTGTGCTAACCACACCTGGCTATTTTTTTTTTTCTTTTCTTTTCTTTCTTTCTTTTTTTTTTTTTTTTTTTGTAGAGACAGAGTCTCCCTCTTGCTCAGTCTGGTCTCATACTCCTGGCCTCAAGCAATCTTCCCACCTTGGCTTCCTAAAGTGATAGGATTTACAGGTGTGAGCCACCACACCTGGTCCATTTCACTTTTAACAAAGAAGAGTTTTCAATTTGATGATCACTTTTCACATCCCAGCAACTTTTTCTCTTTGGCAGGTAGGGAGACAAGCGCCAGAGCATTGGGGGTGACTTACCAGCTCCAAACCTGTCCTCTGGGAGCTGAGGCAGGGGGAACTCTTCATTGCCATTTGTCAGTGACCTTAAGCTTCGTCCTTGCCAGCACTCGGTTCTTTTCTAAGACATTTCCATGTATATACGGGCAATGGGAGAAGTGGCTTAAAAAAAAATCAACCTTTTTTTCATTTGGAAAGCTTGAAAGAATTAAAACTCTAGTATAACGAATGTTTCCTAAATAAGACTGATTAACTTTTCAGGTTGAAAAGTCAGTTTTCTAAAGGAAAAAAGCCCAGTCAGATTTGTATGACTTACAGCACTCTTACTACGGCCACATAATAGAAAAGCATCTGATGTCTATTCAGTGTTTCTCAAGCCAAAGCACACATCTGTGCTCCCGCGATGTCCTGATGCAGATGCTGTCCTTTTCCAGCCAAGTAGTGTATTGGGCCACTTGGTATAATGAAGCTCTTTGAGAGGCAGCATGGACTTGACTAGCTAACTAAATATTCATGTCCACCTACTGGTAATGATCAGTTGATTCTTACAAATTGCCTAGTGAATTTTGTGCTTGCTCTTGCTCTTTGAAGAGGCAACCTTGCCATATGAAGAAAGAGAATACTATTTGTTCAGCTGCAGTGCTTGGTACCTTATTGTAACAACTCTGTTCCCTGATAAAGTATAGATTTACATTTATATCTCAAAATGTGCAGATAACAGGCTCTACCCAGACCACTGAATCAGAATGACTTGTCAGTAGGAACTTGACAATTGGATTTTCTAATAAGCTCTCCAGGTGGTTCTCAGGCAAAGTGAAGTTTGAGAAGCATTGATTTAGACTTCAGCATAAAGTCGTCTCCTAACAGAACTGGTTTATTGACTCCTTGTATTTCCGTGAGACGGTGGCTGCCTTGCTGAGCCTGAGCTTAGTCTGCCCAGCTCTGGAGTACATTATGAGGATGTCCTTTGTGGCCATCCACGTCCTCCAACATGTTTTTACCTCCATTTTCCTGGCTTCCTTCAGATGGTCCCAACATGTGTTAGGGAGAGGAATTATCACTTGGCAACTTCAAACCCTCAAATACAAATAAATAATATTCTTTTCTTTTAGCTTGGGAAAAGAAAGGTTTATACCAGCTCATACATAGTTATCCGTGTCTGTTTATCTATCCTCTCTTTAACTCCGAATTACTGAGCATCGATAATGAGCAAATACTTAGCAAAGTGTCATTGGGAATACTACGATAAAATACATCAGACAATCTTCAAAGGCAGTTATGAATACCTGAGTGTAATGGCACAAACAGGGGTGCGATGGGAACTGCATTTGGCATCAAGGTGATTCTAACATGAGCAGATTGTGACATGAGGAGGCCTTGAAGTTTTGAACTTGGTCACTGGTGCGGTCACACTTGAATCCCTACACTGGCACATGTGGTATTATAAATATTTACTAAGGTCTGGGAGATAAGAGAGCCCACATGAGAGAGGAAACACTTTGCATCTTTGTCAGGGGTAAGATTGTTCTACCACTGGAGAACAGCTAAGCCAATTTACAGCAGTGAAGCTCTTTTTTATTTTTTCTATCATCCTGTTTTTCTATTTGGATGTTAATCTGAGTTAGCAGTTTCCCCCAACTGAAAGCGAGATGGCAATTGTGGCAGAGGATGGAAAGAACACCAGACTGAATGCTTGCCAGTCAGTGGGGTTGAACTCGTCTCAGCTTGGAAATTCAGAGCAAGGCGTCATCTGTGTGGGTTGAGGCTCTCCCTTCAGGCTCTCCAAGAGTCCGCCTCTCACTCCTACTATTTTTAAACAGGTCTTCATCCAACTCTCCAGGCAGAAACCTCTCCATTTTTATCCCAAGACAAAATAAACAAATAGCAAATCTACAGTGAAGATATACAGCACCCTTTGGTTATAAATTACTTTTTATTTTTCAATTTTATTACAAAGCAATATATTCTCACTGTAAAGCATTAGAGAACATTTCATATAGGAAGAAAAACAGAAAAGTTTTCTTCATTACTTTTTTTTTTAGTGTTGAATCCCTTTTTTTCAGTGATAGACACTATGCATACAGATTCATATTCACCACTTCTCACTTTTTTACACAGTTTTCATACTTGCATATTTTTAAATTGAACAGCATATTCTAAACATCTTTCCCTGTCATTTAATATTCATTATTATTCAAATGGCTGATAATGAACCATCACATATAGGCGTAACAATTGATAGAAACAGTGGGTATTGCTAGACATTAGGTTATTTCTAGTTAGGTTTGAGCATAACCATATAGATGAGTATAAACACATGTATTTTGAAGTGTTAAATTTCTAATCAAAAGGTCAAAGTCATCGTTTAGAAACACAGCTATAACCCATGGGTTGACTAATGGACTTTAAATTTTGGCACTTGCAGTGGTTAAAATCTCACGAAACTAGGCAGAGTCTTAAAGAGGATAATCCTAGATTTTTAGTTGATGATAACAGTTGTACTGCCCTTTAAGCAGAGGGAATTATTCCAGTCTGCAAAGTGTACTATGTAAATAAGGGACCAGGCAGATTAATGGTTTGCAGACAGAAAGGTTCAGGGGAGATTTGGCTTTACCGTGATTGATGGCCTCGAAGGGGAAAATAGCAACATGCCTGGCAAGTGCTTCACAATCTTTAAAATATGGTCTTTCTTTTTCCAGCAAGTAAAACTTTCTAAATGCCTTTATTTTAAAATTATTGTATCAAATCATGTTATTTTTTATTTTGGAAACTTTTAAAATCTATGAGAAGATACATTTAATAAAACCTCTTTAGAGAAATCATAATCAGCGTTTCTAACCAAAGAACAATTGTGGGAGGGAGGATTCTTTTCAGAAATACAAAGAACAATGCCAAGTTTCTGATTTTCAAAGGAATTGCTTAAATAAGGCACAGAAATGAACTGGGAAAAAAAAACAAGTTACAAAATTTTCTCAAGTTTCTCTCTCCAAAGAAAGTGCATTACAGAGTTTAATAGCAAAAAGATTAGGCTCGGATTTCTAAGATATGCATGTTGAGATTATAAAACTCTGCAAATCTTATTTATATTATGAATATCAATATTTGAAATATTTTATTTAACTATGGAGGCCAAAGTCAATTGATTAAAATAAAGTTCTAGCTTTTGCAAGTCTCTTGCCAGAGATAAATCAATACACAGGGTGTCCCAAAAGTCTCCATACAAAGGAAAAAGTTTGTAATGAATATTTTGTAAGTAAAGGTACATTTAGCTACAATTTCCCATTTTCCCTATACATGATGACTTTTGGAACACCCTGTAGAGTCAGTGTTACAATTTAAGAAGTAAAAAATAAAAAAAACTTCCACTACCTTTCTGATATAGAAACGTTCGTGGATGGCTTTTCTTTTCACAAGTAAAAATTCCATAAGGATTAAAACTTTACTAATGCTTTTATTCTGAAATTATTGTAGTAAATCATGCTATTTTATTTTGGAATCTTTTAAGAGTGATGAAAAGATATATTTAATAAAACTTCCTTAGATAAATCATAATTGCTACTTCTAACCAAAGAACAATTTAGCATATATTATATATGCTAAATACTACACTTACATATGTAGATGGCTTCTCCAAAATTTGGAAGTGAGGGAAATAGTTACCTTCTGTGAGTTATATTGTCTTAATTAAGACCAATTTAACTGTATTTAATCTACAGAAATAAAAGTACATTTTTATAAAAGAGAATGATTAATACAGCAAAGGCGTCAAAATGGACAACCTTTGAAAGTGTGTATGTTTGGCTGTCTTCAGGAAGATGCTGAATCTGGGGTATAGGGATAAACCTGTTCTCGGAGAGGAGTTCTGAACTCTGTTGGGGAGGGTATTTTTCTTCTGGGTTGTCACTTAGAAATAAGAAGTCTAACTGTTTCATAAATAAGAAATGCTACAGCTTACAAATCACAATTTCCTTATCTCTAAAACAGAGCCACCTAGAGAGTAACTTCTCTTTCCCTTGTCTTAGAATATTTTTCATCTTTCTCCTGGTTGAAATGTAGTAGCTACATAATTCCATTTCTAATGTCACAGAGAAATAACTGTTGGACTGTCTCTATGTCATGAAAATCATAGGCCGCAAGGGTTCATAAGGACGGGATAAGAGGCAGAGGACCAATGGTTTCAGTGGCAAGCTGATGCATCCCAATTCTTATGTCATTGTCTTTTTCTCCAGAGAAAGTTCTTCAATGTTCTGCCTTTTTGGAAGGAGCATCAGCCAATCTGGATCGGTGAAGAGGACTCACCCATTGGCATGAGTGCTGCACCTCACCGCTACTCTCTGTGCTGGTCCAGGACATTTCTGGTACAATTTCTACAGGAAATAAACCTCTCCCTTTTTGCAGGAGTGTACGAGGGGCAGTCACCATCGTTGAATGGGGGGAATGGAGACAGGTCTCTCTGACACTCCTTTTACATTTCAGCTGTCTGCAGGTTCTCATGCCTTACCTCACCTTACATCACAACTCCTGCTTGCAGCCCTTGGCCGTTTCTGGGCCCCAGGGGGAGAATTGGCTTTTTCCTTGTATGGCACTTCTTGTGCCGTTCATTAGGTTTCATGTGTCAGCTTTCTGTACTCTGTTAGATCACTTACCGTTCCCTGATCTGCTTTTAATTTTCAAAAATGTATTGCTAGCTCCCATCTCTATGTCAACTCCTGCCCTTTTTGTCTTGCATGCTTACCACTTTTATTCCTTTAGTCTCATAGTAGGGTCATCTCAGGATGTTGGAGGCGTCAGCCATGTTTGTACGTAGACCCAGGATGTAACATCTAGTGGAGTACCTTCCAACAGAAAGGAAAGTTTATAACAGGCCTGGACCGGGGCTTCTGAGCTACTTCCCTTTTTGGTGAAGCTGCTTTTTCACTTCTTAACACCAAGAATAACCTACCGTCTCCATGCCTTGATATTCAGGCAATACGGACCCAAAACCCAGAAAAAAAAAACGAGGGCCGTATTTTCTTCCCCCATACTTTCATTTCTTGGCCTGGTATCACTTTCACTCTGCAGGAGGACATGATCCAGCTATATGGTCCCTGAGTTATATGGTTGTCTGGCTGCTTCACCACATGTCCTGGTTCTGAGTTATTTAGTATTAAGTTACACCACATGTGAGACATCAGCAGCTCTGAACATACTTCTCCAAGCTCCATTCAACTTCTTTGCAGTCTCTTCTTGGCAGTAGTTTAGAAATCTTGTGGTCTAGGCTAAAGCAAAGTCTCCCTTGTCAAAGACAATCAAAAGAGACAAAGGGCGGGAGTTGTGATCATCGCAGTAGAAGTAACACCAATACTTGTGGAGCAGATACAATCATTTCTGCTCAGGGAACTGGGAAAAGCAGTCTATCTTTTCTCTCTTCCTTTCCTCCTCCTCCTCCTTTTTCTCCTCCTGACCATGAAGAACAAAGAGTTCCCAGCCTTCCCTTGGAGGCATCCTGCTCTGTTATTATATAATCCTGATAGCCAAGATCTTCATTATGTGCCACCTAAATTGCCTCTGACTTAATTCAGTGCTGTTTTATTCAATTCACCATGGACAGGGAAAAAAGTAGTAAGTTTCACTTTCATAGAAACCCTTCATAGCCTTGAGTATATGGTTATTTTTTATTTTTTATTTTTTTGAGACAGAGTCTTAACTCTCTTGCCTGGGCTAGAGTGAGTGCCGTGGCGTCAGCCTAGCTCACAGCAACCTCAAACTCCTGGGCTCAAGCAATCCTCCTGCCTCAGCCTCCCAAGTAGCTGGGACTACAGGCATGTGCCACCATGCCTGGCTAATTTTTTCTATATATTCCTAGTTGGCCAATTAATTTCTTTCTATTTATAGTAGAGACGAGGTCTCGCTCTTGCTTAGGCTGGTTTCAAATTCCTGACCTTGAGCGATCCACCCGCCTCGGCCTCCCAGAGTGCTAGGATTACAGGCGTGAGCCACCATGCCCGGCCTTAATGTATTTTTTTACCCAAAACTTTCCACATAGTTCTTTCTTCATAGTATGTGAAATTTCCTGAACTTTGGTGGGATTGAGGAAAAAGAAAGACTTTGTAATCTCTATTAAGGAAATTAGTTTTTGATAGTAGCAATATTATGTCCCATATATAGATAAAAAAATAACTTTTCCTTACATGTAACTTATTATATTAAATTATTTTAAAAGCAGAGCTTTGATTAACTGGTAGTTCTTTAAAAATCTTAATATTATCTCTTGTCAAAAATAATTATTTAGTATAGACTTTAAATTTGTATAGTTTTCTTGGATATAATTGTTTTCACAGGTATAACATTCATTAACTGGAATATGATTCTATAACAGATTCAAGGTGACCAAATCCTAGCTATATTCTTGTATCCAAAAAAAGCCATTATTTTTTTCAAAATTGTATTCCTTCTGATGTAGATATGTACAGTCATGCAAACAAAATAATAGTAGCCCATTTTGCATGCAAGCATGGAAATTTTCAGAGAACAGAAGGAAATAAGCTGCCAATATCATGTCATGCTACCAACAAAATATATTCATAAATCTAAAGGCTGCTTCCTCTAATAGCAGTATTTTAATTATTTTAAGTAACCAAAGTAGTCAACCTCTTAAGAAATAATGCCGAGTATTAAAAATATAAAATTTTTCATAGTAGTAATTTAATTATTTTATTTTATATATATTTTAAAGATATTTGTCAAGATTTAATCTACATTATTTGAACAAATACATATGGTTTCAGATAAATCATTTGTTGGCAGAAAAGGGAGAAGACATAGATAGGTCTGCTTCTAGACACAAAAGTTATTCCTAACCTATTAGAGGACATAAGGAAGGGGTACAAGTAACTATAGTAGAATATGGTAAGGAATTTAAGTGTAAAAATGTGTGTGCATATGTAACTATGAAGGCTGTTGCAGGGACAAATAGAGAAAACTACACATGAGGTTGACACCTCTGTTGCCCTTTGAAGGGAAAAACATTTGAACGAATGGAAAAAGTGGAGAAGCTTCTTGACCACATGAAAGCAACAGCATCACCAATATGTGACTAACCACATCCATTCAAGAATGGTAAGTAGGATTTGGCTGTGACGGTGGAGGGTATTTGAAGGTGACTTGTAGGTTGTGCATCACAAAAATTAGCACAACCTGATTGGTAATAGGTGTTGAAAGCCAGGATAAAACTTTAGGTTTTGTTTGATAGGCAGTAAGAGCCACCAAAGTGGATCAAGATATGGCAAAATGAGTGGCTTATAATGATGAACTTGGAGACAGGAATGAGCAGTCAAGACAGAATCATTTAAAAAGAGAATACAATAATGTGGGTAAAGTAAAAGTTTGAACAAAATAATGTCAATAGAAATGAAATGGAGCTGTTGGATATAAGAGAAGTTCCAAGAGAATCAGAGGTCATGGCGGCTGTAAAATATAGTCTATGGGGAAGAATTTGAGAGTTTCAAATTTGAGAATTTGAGCTTGGATTTCTAGAAGAGTGATAAAACTATTAATATAAAACATACATGGGATGGTAAGCAAAGAAGACAAATATTATGAAATCAAACTTATACACCTGTTATTTAGGAGGCATTCAATGGCACTAGAAAAGTGAATTAGCCATAGCAGTGTGATTGTGATACAGCAGAGTAGGAGAAGGCTGAGTTTTTTATACTGGACGAAACAATATAAATGAAGTGAAAGGCCACATCATGAAGTTGCTAGAGAAGGATGTCCAAGTTAATTGTCCTTATTATTGAAGTGTTGTTTCTGTCACCGACTAAAAACTTCTTCATGCCTCCCTTTCCTAGGCCTGACCCTCTCCCAGGCTTGAACTCTTGAGTATGGCCTGAATTGTGAAGCTAGAGTGAAGGAAGAGTTGGCTGTTATCTTCATAGAGGTGAAAGTAAAACCTTTGAAAGTGGATGGTATAATGAAATGCATAAGGACCAGGAAAGAAAGGTTAAGGAAGAACTAGGGCCTTAGGCCAAGGCATAGATTTAGGTTTGTAAGAGGAGCAAGAGAAACTTGAGATGGGAAGGTGAGAGGCATTGGAGAAGAATCTGGGGAGAAAGTGTCAGGACAGTTGAATTTCCTGGAACGCGGACAGGAGAAGTCATCAAAAAATCCCAAACGTTTTGGTGAGATTCATGAGATAGCTCTGAGAGAAAGAAACCAGGGAAGAGATTATAAAAAGAGGTTTGGCTCAAAGGCAAGATTTTCAGATAATGAAGGGAGACTTACAGACTATTCTGATTAAGGCTGATTAGGACAAGGTCAGTACTAGTTGGGAGTGAGGCAATGCATAGATAGGAGAAAACTGGCCAATGCAAGAAAAAAAGCAGAAAACATTGTACAGAAAAGATCAGAATTTGTGTCAAACTGATAATTGTTCATAACAATGAAGAAGTTCCTTGTGGAGGGACTTGTTAGAGACAAAGAAGAATTTGGATAAAATAATGTATAGAGCTAATCAACTCCAAAGGTGAAGTTATAATATCAAAATGTCTGACAATTTGGAGTCTTGGTGATCAAAGTTTATTGATTCTATTGAAAACTTTTCCATCAAGCTTATGTTATCAGGTCTCTGATTTTGAGACAACATTCTGCTATAGACTGAATTGTGTCCTCCCAAAATTTGTATGCTGAAGCCCTAACCCTCAATGTGATAGTATTTGAAGAATGGGCTTTTGGGAGGTAATTAAGTTCAGATGAGGTCATGAGAGTGGGGCTCTCATGGTGGATTAGTGTCCTTCTAAAAAGTGACACCAGAGAACTTGCTCTTTCTGCCATGTTCAAACACAGGAAGAAGGTAGCTGTCTATAAGCCAGGAAGAGGGCCCCCACCAGAACCTTACCATGCTGGCATCCTGATCTTGGACTTTCAGCCTCCATAACTGTAAGAAAATACATTTCTTTTATTTAAGTCACTTAGTCCATGGTATTTTGTTATGACAGCCCAAGCTGACTAAGACCTCATCATTGATTTTTTTCCCCCCAATTTGGGATATTTTGTAACATCCTAGTATATTCTAATTTAAGACTATAAAAATTTATAAAAAATGAAACAGAATACTACTCTCTATAAAGTTTGGATAAAAAATATAGTAATAAAAAATCAGAAGAAAAAGAGAAAAAAGGAGGAAATGAAGGAGAAACGAAATAAAGTCCTTTGGAAACTTTAAATGTCTGGCAAATGTCTCCAAGTATAATAGACAAAGAACAATACTAATTGAAATGGGTTGATTTTTTACTATTCAGGCACCTTCTCAAACTCTCTCATTTATACTCACAACAACTTTATGAGGAAAGTAAGATACTATTGCTACCTTCCTTTTATAAGGTAAAAATAAGGCCTACAGAGGTAAAATAAAACTTGCCCAATATTATAATGAAAGAGCAATTACAAGACAGCCAATGAAAGAGCTAAGATCATGCTTCTAAAGCATCCACATGCTTCATGATATTTACCTCAATGACAAACTACTTTCCCCTAATTTTCTTACTTACATATTTTCACACACACACGCACACACACACACCTATATGTTTCCCTAATATTCTTACTACATTCACATGCAATACTTCATATTAGCACTTACTTCCTACCTCTTAATCTTAAAATGGAGGCAGATGTATGAAATGTCTAGGACAACATTTAGATTTTAGACTTTTAAAATTATGTTCTTGAAATGTCCACCATTAGTTAAATTCTAGTTACTTTTCTGTCTTACACAACCCCCCAATGAAGATCTAGTATCTTGATCAATCCAAGTGAAAACAAGGAACTTTTTTATCTCTTGATGTGTCTGTCTTTTTAATTACACTTGAAAAAACCTGCCTATCCAAAATTAGTTGTAACTTTCAAACTTGTATTTAAAAAAAAAAAAAAGGAAAAGGAAACTATAACAATCTTCTAAGGGTAAGTCTGACAGTTCAGGTGTGTTGTCATTTAGCAGAGCAAGCAATAGGTTCCGACTTTATGTAGCCCAGGCGGTTTTACACTTAGCTGAGTTTCTTAATGAGAGCTCTTTCAGCCCCTCCGGTTGGCTAGAGCACTGATTGAGCTAGGTAGCTTATGTCTTATTTAGATTGGGACACTGTGTGGCTGTAGAATAGAGACACACTTCCTTGGGGTCCTGGATGGTAGAGGCAAGTAAAATTGTAGTAGATGGTCTTTGGGGAAACCTGTGGTTTTATATTTCTTCCAGGAGATGAAGAGCAACAGGGAGTCACTTGATTCTGCTGGAGACATTGCACTGTGGTCCATCAACAGGAGACTATGTCCAGGGCAGTGCTGGCCGACTCTGCCAGAAGCCAGCCAGCATTCATGTGGTTTATCAAGATTATCCCTATGAGTGTCACCGAGGAAACAGCATTTAACTTCTTAAAATATCTCCTACAAAACTAAAAGGAAATTGCACCAAGTATGACATCTGGGAGTGAGGTACCCAGCTGCTAGAGACAAGAAATTTAAAGTAAAGCTGCCTCCTCCCACATTAGATTTTGTTTTTAAAGTTTTTCGGATTCTATGGTAATCTTAGAAGAATACAGACTACCAGATTCTAAATTTCTCTGTTTTCTATGCAGTCTAATCCAATGTGCTTCAAATTTTCCATTGGCTTGTACACAAGACCCGAAGAATGGATTCCACTTGTACTCACCATCAAATTGATATTGACTGATTAACACTATGGTGCTCAAAGGTTGGGAGTGAACACTGGGGAATTGGGGGGTGGGGGGTAGACCCAAGGCTGGGCGACATGGGGGGGTCACTGTGGAGGGGTGGGTTATGCTTGAAAAGTAGTTGGGGAG
>CAUYRT010083355.1:0-19409 GCA_963574885.1 Lepilemur ruficaudatus
CTTATTTAGTTTGTTTGATGAGGTCATGTTTTCCTGGATGTTCTTGATGCTTGTGAATGTATCAGTGTCTGGGCATTGAAGAGTTCGGTATTTATTCTAATCTTTGCAGTCTGTGCTTGTTTGAACCCATCCTTCTTCAGAAGGCTTTCCAGATATTCAAAGGGAATTGAGTGTTGTGATCTAAGTCTTTGGTCACTGAAGCCATATCAGCACTGGGGGTGCCCTAAGCCTAGTAATGCTGCAACTCTTGCAGACTCCTGGTGGTACTGCCTTGGAGGACTAGGGTAAGATACAAGAGAATTCCCTGGATTACCAGCCAAAGTCCCTCACTCTCTCCCCTCACTGTCTGTGCTGGGCTGCTGGAGTTGGGGGAGGAGTGACATGGGCATTGCCTTGTGGCCACCTGTGCCAGGTCATACTTGAAGCCGGCCCAGTGTCAGCTGAAGCCCAGGGCAACTGCTGCCTGGCTACTTCTGATGTTTATTCAAAGCTCAGGGGCTCTTTAGTCAGCAGGTGGTGAATCCTGCCTGGACTGGGTCCTTCCCTGCAGGACAGCAGTTTTCCTTCTGGTCCAGGGTGGGTTTAGAAATGCCTTCTAGGAACTAAGGCCTGGACTCAAGGGCTTCAGGAGTCTGGTACTTTATTTTCCTGTGGCTGAGCTGGTACCCAAGTTATAAGTTCTCTGAACTCTTGCCTTTCGTTTTCCCAAGTGGAAGGAGACTCTCCCTGAGCTGTACTGTCTGGAGAGTGGGGAGGGATGACACAGGCACTGGCTTAGCTGCCACCACTGGAGTCTCACTGGGTCATGTGCACCCCAAGTCCACTGGCTCTGAGCCAGCACAGCCACAGGAATTGCCCAGGGACTGCAGCCCTTGTGACCCGACTGCCTTACAAATCTAGTCCAGGCCCCAGGCTGCTTTTTGTCAGCCAGTGGTGGGGCTAGCTAGCACTCGGGTTTCAGGATGGATGATTTTCCTCTGGCCAGGCTGGTCTAAATGTTCCCTCCATGGGGGCAGCAGAATTCTACCCTGTGCTGTGTTCCCCTCCGACAGGGGCCCTCAGGGTGGCCCTGAGTTCCAACACATAGCCCCACAATCACTTCAATCTCCCACTCCTGTGCTCACAGATTCTCTCCCCACTCAGTGGTGCTGGTGAGGCACTGCCAGGAGGGATGGGGAGGGGTGGCGTAGGCAATGCAAGTTGTCTTTTCTGCCCTCTTCTGTGTCTCTCTCCTTGATGTAATGTTAAAACCAGGTAGCATGATTGCTCACCTGATTTTTGGTTCTTCTGAAGGTGCTTCCTTGCTTGGATAGTTTTGAATTTGGTGTTCCTGCGGAGAGGGATGATCATTGGACGTTTCCATTCTGCCTTCTTGCTCCCACATTTTATGTAAATTTTCAGCATGGTGCTTAGCAGTTTGTTTCAAATTTACTCTAAACAAGTCTGGGCTTAATGAATACCAGAGAAGATTCCAAATCTGAATTTCCCTTTAAAAAAATGACTACCTGTTTAGAGTATTATTGACAAATTGCCACATAGTCTTATTTTTTAAATCTGTTCTATAGAACACTAACTCTTTGGGCTAACTGAATAAATTTTGCCTAGTAACGTATGGTATTATGTGCTTCACACAGCAACATTTTGACAACTATTTCTCTGAGTGCCAAACAAGTTCTAATTTAAATTTAATTGTCATGCTTACTTAAAATTTGTACTTTTTTAATATTTAGTTTTTTAAACTAAATTGTATGTACTATAAATGTTGCCATAGGAAAATATCACAGAACACCCATCACCTATTTAAGGGGCTATTCAGTGGAACTTACCAGGATCTATGAATTCAATGCCATTGCTGCTGAGGTTTAATTTCTTTAGCTCATGAACGTCTTCAAATTCCTTGGGTCGAAGTTGGTTGATTTTATTGTATGACAAGTCAAGTTTAACAATATCTGGAGGGATGTTGTTTGGAACTTTTTTCAACTCTGGAAAAATTAATAATATTAAGGTTATCATGCCCCTCATGCTCTTCTTTCCCCCATTTTCTCTATCATTTGTTATACCTGTGAAGTTGAAGAATCAACTTTTGAAGACAAAGGAGAAAGGGATATCTAAAGCCAAAGAAAATTGGCATGAATAAGCCTGAACACATGCTAAATCCCATCAGAGCACAGTGCATCCCCCAGTGGCTTCCCATCTAACTCTGAATAAGAGCCAGCATCCTCAGGAAGGCCTCTAAAGCCATTAGGGGCTGTAGGTCATCCTTGGCACTGGAGTCAGCACCTCCTAGGTTGTAAAATGAAGCCTGTTTATCAGGACTTGCTTAGTGAACCCACATCTGCTGGGCTGGGCATGAGGATAGATGACAGAGCAACCATTGTAGGGCAAGCTAATGTGGGTTTAACCACAAATAAATGGGTAGAAAAAAATGTTTATGAGAACACCCTGAAACCTGGCTTAAGCAATGTGGCAGACCTGCAGATGCTGGAAAAAGGATACTAGTTGCAGAATCAACTTTGGGGTTGTCAACAGCAGCCCTGGGTAAAAATAGGATCCACAAGTACTACCAGGAAATGGAAATCAAATCTTTTACTAGTGTGGCTTAGAAAAGCCACGTTAGTAAAAATAGTTCTATTTCTAGACCGGGCGCTACATGGTATACGTACTTCATATTTACTGTTACCTGACATTTTTGGTAAATGCCTCAACAAATACTACATTTACTTGATTGTCTCTTCCTCAACCAAACGTTGCTGATTTTGAGGAGGAAATTAGGAAATTTTCTCCATCTAATTTCCCCATTTAGTAGGCTATCTTGGTTGTCAGCAACCTCAGAACTACTTTGAAGGTTTGGTAATAGAAAGAAAAGAGACATGAATGGCCTTGTTTATTGCAAATAAAAAAATCCTTAAATATTGTTCAAGCCAGGAGCAAAATTGTGCCCTTAACTTCAGAGGCAGCTGAGGACAATTTACCTGCATAATTTTCCCCATCCTGATGTTAGAAGTAAAACGACTCCTTTAAAATGGCAAATTATTCTGGTAAATGTGAATCTAAAAGCAGTTTAAAAACTCTTACTTTCATGTATTCTTGGCAAATCCATTTACCTCAATATGGCATAAACATGCCTTTCAACTAGATCCACACTTACTCCCTTTGAAAGACTTAAGTTTTGTTGGCAAAATGCCTGTTTCTCAGTGAATAAAGCTATTATTTATTTTCCTTGCTGTCAGATGTTTAAGGCAAAAATACGTAGTGATCCTTGACATCTGTGTGGTGGAACTGGCATGCATTAGGTACCCTATGCATGCTATCTGGTTCTTTCCAAGTCAGCTGGCAAACCTCAACTCTCGAATTAGGGAAATCAGTTTGCAGGTTCTCTTTGTGTGATCACATACGTGGTATACTTGTACAGAGCCTAAGAGGAGGATTCAGTACTAGGAGAAAGCACACAGAGGCCTTTATAAATTCTTTGTTAATAGTTGTGCCCAGGCCGGGTGTGGTGGCTCACACCTGTAATCCTAGCACTCTGGGAGGCCAAGGTGGGAGGATTGCTCGAGGTCAGGAGTTCGAGACTAGCCTGAACAAGAGTGAGACCCCATCTCTACTAAGAAAATAGAAACAAATTATTAGCTGGACAACTAAAAATATATAGAAAAAGTTAGCTGGGCATGGTGGTGCGTGCCTGTAGTCTCAGCTACTCGGGAGGCTGAGGCAGTAGGATTGCTTGAGCCCAGGAGTTTGAGGTTGCTATGAGCAAGGCTGATGCCATGGCACTCTACCCCGGGCAACAGAGTGAGACTCTGTCTCAAAAAAAAAAAAAAAAAAAATAGTTGTGCCCAGAATCTTGAAGGAAGAGATGGCATTGCCTGGTGGTTCATGGCTTGGAAACTGAATTACTACATGTGTGACCTCTGAAGGGCAATTTTACTTCTCTATACCTCAGATTCATCATTTCTAAAATGAGCATACCCTTTTAGGTTTTGAGGAGGAAATGACATAATGCATGTAAACTGTTAAGTCTCAGGGCCACAGAGCATTTAGATGTTAGCTTATTCATTGGTATCACTGCTAGTTCCACTCTTGATGACATGATTTAGGCTTATTTAGATTCTATGTAGAGCACAATAATCAAAAGTACTGTATTACTATATTCTGGCAGGGAGCTAGAGATGAACATTGCTGGAAATTTATTCTTGGTATTTGACGTTTGTTACCCATTTATAGAATGGAATAAGGAGAATTAGGGTGGATTAAATTCAGATTGTCATACTTGAATTCTAGCCATGATTTTTAACTTCTATGTATTTTTATTTTTAAAGGTTGCTTAAATTACTTCTTTGAAAAAACAATGGCAGCTCAATTATCATCATCAATCTAAAGTACATGGCCCTATGCCAGGCACTACCAAAGGGACATAAGACCTTTGCCTTTAAACTTACGTGAATCAAAAATATAACAAAAAATGAAAACTAAATGATCAAATGAATCAATAGATTTATATAAACCATAGTGAAAGGCATTTATATTGATGAGATTAAAAGACAAAGCTGCCCTTCTTCTAATTTGAAAGTATAGCCTCTGAATTATTAACACATAGTCATTAACACTTAGAGCCATTTAAGTTGTCCTTTACTATATGACCCAATACTGTATATACTGTGTGTATCATGAAACTTTACTTATATTGTGTTCCAGTAAATAATGTATAAAGCAGGGTATGATAAATTCATGGGGCATTTCTGAAAGGTTGTGTGTAGAAAACAGTAAGTTGAGGAAAGCAAGCAATAAAAATACATTCATATTTTCATAAGCTGATGTTGGCCATGAGAAAAAGAAAAATATTATGGAAAACAAAGGGAAAAAGACAAAAGCAGAAATAGGCTCATTAGGGGAGGGAATTGCCCATGGGTATAAAAGCAGTAAAAAAAAAAGATATTTCTAAACATGTTATCTCTTCTGATAGCACAGTATAGTCTAGCTGTAGAAGTTTTAAATTTTGTGTAGATGATATTTTTCTCAGATAATGAACCTAATCCTACCTACTTTTCTCTTTGACACCTGATACAGCAAGTGGAAATTCACTTTAGCTTGAGGGTAGAACCTCAGAAACATCAAGTATTCTAACCCACATTTAGAATAGGAGCTTTGCTCTAGTTTTAAAAATGTATAATTCCAGTTTTTAATCTAGCATCACAAAGGAAATTTTAGTAAAACATGTTCTTCAACATGAAGCACTAAGTATATTCACCCTAACAATATCAGGGAAATTCCCTCAAATCTGGCCAGAGAGAAACTACATTTACTGACTCTTCTGGAATTCTCTGCTGCATTGTTGAGGCAGCCGCTTGTTTGAACACGATCAGATTAATTGTGGAAGACAGCAGGGTGAAGTAGAGAGCTAATAGGCTCTGGCTCAAGTAGACCAAGTTTCAAATCTTATCTTGCTGCTTACCTGTGAGACCTTAGCCAAGTGACTGAACCTCCCTGAAACTCATTTCCCTTATCTGTAAATGGGGATATTACTACAATCCTGGAAGTCATGGACAGCATGTGTGTGGGGTACCTGGAACATAGTAGGTTCTCAATTAATGAGCACTTCCTTTCAAATTCAGAGGAGCCCAGAATGGCATGCCCCAGGTTATGATGCTGTATGTATTAATAACTGCTCCACTATGGCATCAAATTATATACAGTTCACAGGGTGTGTTAGTAAGCAAACCTCTCTGTGCCACATGTCTATAGTGGGAAACCAGGTGCCCCCTTTAGAGTCAGAGAGAGAGAGGGGTCAAGGCTTGGGCACAACTTTGCTGATAAGTGAACAAATTTACTCCTGGCTCAGGTTGCCTGATTCTTCGAGGTTAACAAATTGCCTACCATTCTCTTGAGAGGAGCCCGGGCCTCCTCTCTGAACCTTTTCTTTCTCTTGCCCTCACAGAAACAAAACAAAGCAAAACCACCCAAAATTGGTGGAAGAAATGATACCATACCCTGTATGACCCTAATTCAATGACATCTGGCTTTAATATTACAAATAAATTATTAAACCATGCCAGAAATGAAACATATAGACATCGTGATATGGTGTATTATTGTGGGTAGATTAGCAGTTCCAGACCATACTTTGAAAACATCAGTCTTCACTACCATGTCAAGAGCATTACTAAAATCTCCCGTCTGTTTTCTTAGTTCATGACTTTATCTTGTACGTGCAAATCCTGCACCGTACTAGCACAAGATTGTGTGGGATGTAAAACCCAGTAATTATTTGCAGGAAGTAGGTAATATTATAGAAAGATTTTCTTAGTCTCATAGTTCTTGGATTACATATTGTAAATTTAGCTTTTTAATTTTTTTTGTTTTATTCTGATTTGGAAATAATTAAGATACAGGATGTTACCAAGTGTTTATTAAAATCCTTGGGACTAAATGATAAATGCAGAAGCACTATCCCTGTACTCTGTCTCAGAGTGCTCTTGCCTGTCCTGCAGATGTTTTTTCCTTGAGGTTATCATCTCCCTACAGATGCACACCATGTTTTGACTTTAATTGGTGTAAGTCAGCTTAGATAGATGGCATTTGCGTTTGTTTGCATACTCACTGGTTTACCTACATAAATTAAATTGGATTTAAGATGAAAGGAATTCCTACATTCACAGCTTGCGATGAGCAAATAAGTAGAACCCAAGTGGCTGCCACTGCTGAGGACACCTCCTTTTCTCCTGTGCTGTCCCCTTATCACCAGCCACCTTGAATCTGGACTCCAGAAAAGCTTGGAGTGAATTCCATTGTCACTGGGGAAAGATTTCTGGTGGGAGTGACACTAGGAATCTCAAGGCATGGTGGGGTGTAGGGAGGATTGTAACATTCACAGAGCATTTTTAATTATCCATGAAAATGAAAAAGAAAAGTACAAACCTTTCCTTTTGCAGTCCAGCGTTTGTATAGGAAACACATAATTGTGGCAAAGAGTCGAGTCCGCCTCAGGTTTGATGACTGGGGGTCGCCCTGACACTTGGGGTTTCGGGTCCAATTGTTCTTTTTCTTCTTCATTACATAACTGTTCAGATTTTATCTGCCGCAGTTTTTTATTTTTTAGTTCTTGTGGGCTTTCGCACTTGGCGTAGTTTCCCAAATTTCGGTTCCTTGGAATCTGCAACATTGAAATAAGCGTTTCTATCTCACAAGTACAGTGCCAGGGGTTGTCATAAAGACGCAGGTAGCTCAGGAGAGGTGTATAAATGAACACCTCTTCCGTCAAGACTTTGATCTGGTTGTGCTGCAGTAAGAGGGTGGTAAGTCTGTTTAAACCAAAGAACGCCTCACTCTCAATTTTGGAGATCTCATTCTGTTGCAGATCCAGGCTTTTCAGCTTTTTAAACTTGGAAAACATGTTGTTCTTCAATACGCGGATCTTGTTTCTTGCTAATAGCATGTGCAGCAAATCCTGAGGCCAGCCAGGCAGGACATAAACTAATTTTCTTTCTTGACAATCTAAGTATTTCTCGTGGAGGTACATGTACACGTCACAGGGGAGGCCCGGTGCGTAGCGTTTGACTGGGTTGGAGCTTCTCCGGCCCCCACCCGCCCGGCCATGATTCACCCGGCTTCTCGTACTGCCTGGGCTTGCTTTGCGCAGCTCAGCAGCTTTGCAAAAGCAGAGCAAGATTACAATGGTAACCACACGCATCCTGACATCCAGCTGGCCCCAGTTACTTGGTGTGACAGATGGAACACTGAAAGTATTCCTTTGAAATCCAAGTTTGGGTAATCTTAACTAATGCAGTTCAGGAGCAATGAAACCCAGCTGGAGTACGTGGAGTCCCTAGGTTGGAAGAGAAAAAAAACTATGAAAAGTTAAAGGGCTGTGTTATTGACATATTATAGGAGCTTTTTTTTTTTTTTTCTTTTTTGAGACAGAGTCTCACTCTGTTGCCTGGCAGTCTAGCTCACAGCAACCTCAAACTCCTGGGCTCAAGCAATCCTCCTGCCTCAGCCTCCTGAGTAGCTGGGACTGCAGGCACATGCCACCATGCCTGGCTAATTTTTTTCTATTTTTATTAGAGATGGGGGTCTCACTCTTGCTAAGGTTGGTCTCGAACTCCTGATCTCAAGTGAGGCTCCCTCCTTGGCCTCCCAGAGTGCTAGGACTGTAGGTGTGAGCCACTGTGCCCAGCCAATATAGAAGTCTTTTTTAAGGCACAGGCCTTCCAGTTAATAAAGATGCTCACAGAACAGTGGCTTAGAAGGCTCTTCCTTTTACTGGCCTGGTTTAAGGGTCAAATGTTTGTACCCTGAGTTTGAATCAAGCCCTCCTACCTGCTTAACTGTATGAACGCAGGCTAATTATTTAACCTCATCTCCAGCATCTGTAAAGTGGGATCAAGGATGCCTCCCAATGTTATTGGGAGGATGAAATAGGCTCATGTACGTGAAACAGTGCACACTTCCCAAACCAGGGGAAGTACTTCATACTTCCCCAGTATGGGGAAGTCATAGTCCCCAGTTAGGACTGAGCATGATAAAAACTGAAACCTGTAGTGTTTCATCACATTGGATTTAAGAAATTAAAGGAATTCTCCACACAACCTTGAGAGGCACAAACAAGAGTAGAACTTGAATGGCTGTCTTCCTGAGCTTATTTTTTTCTTTCCTTTACTGTCTCTCCGTCACCAACCATGCAGAGTGTGGGCTTCAGAGATGCTCAGAGTAAATGGCACTGTCTTGTCATCTCCTGTGTGTGCTAGCTCAAATGTCATCTCAGTGAAGCCTTCTCTATCAGTCCTATTTTAAATTGCAGCCCCCTTCACTCGCTGGCCACTCCCAATCCTGTTTCTTGTTTTATTTTTCTTCATAGCACTTATCACCATCTGTCAAAGTAGATACGGTATTTTAATTCTTTTGTTTACTGTCAGCCCCTCCCCCCCCAACCAGAACGTGAACTCCAAAAAGGCAAGGATTTTTGTCTATTTTGTTCACTACTGTTATTTCCTTAATAAATATTGGTTGAAAGGATGAATTACTCTTAAATAACTATTCTATTCCATAATAACATTTATCTCATAAACTTATATTATTTGGGGATTCTATTTTTTCCTTAATAAGTATTACTAATGACTTCCAAGATCTGTACCTTTTTAAGAATTTTTATCATTTAAAAAAATTCTGAAAGTATTTCTGGTTTGCATTTATCAGTTAGACACAGTCCACTCTTGGCAAAGGAAGAAATGTTTAAAATGGATTTATAACTACTAACGTTTCTGTTGCTACTATTGTGGGGCTATGTGGTTATAAGCAGCAGATGTGTTTTCTCATCACGTGGCAGTTTGAATGCCAGGATCACTCCCTTGCCTGGAGCTTCCCGACTTGGTGGGGCTCCTGCACCTAGAATGCCTTCCCCTTCTTTGCCTCAGGCATTCCTCCCATTCATTGGTTTGTGTGTCCACCCAAGCTGCTTCTCTTCTGTCTCACATTTGGAGTTTTTACCGTCTGTCCAGACACAGGGCACTGATTGTGTAACGCTTTGCCATCCAGCTGTTTGTGTACGTGTCTCATCTGCCCTGAGAGAGGAGAGGCTGTGCAAGTAGCCTCTGGTCCCGGAGCAAATCAGGCACTTAGGCTCTCCAACCCACCACTTCTCCGTTTGCAATTCATTGTAAATGTTTTGTAAATCTAACCTTAAAAATCATAATAAATATTTGTTTATTATTATGCATGCTGAATCATTTAAGACATGCAAGTTGAAGTGTTTGGGGGCAAGTGTGCTGGTGTCCATAATTTGAAATCTATAAAAAAGATAGATTGAGGGATGGATAGAGAGATGGATGGATGGGTCAATATATGATAAAGCAAATACAGTAAAATATAAGTTAGAATCTAGGTGGTGGTATATAGGTATTCATTATACAATTCTTTCCAATTTTGTGTATGTTTCAAGATTTTCATAATAAAATGTTAAAACATGAACAAAAAAAGCATGTGCATAAAAAGCAGGTTGGCTTTCTTCAAGTGCTTCCAAGCTAAAAGTTCTAATTATACAGTGTTTTACCCAAAGTAGTGTTTTTCTCTTTTCTCCTTCCTCCTATAATTCTCAAACAATAATAAACATGTATATATTTTAATTTTGAAGCCAAAAGAAATTGTTTATCTGGGAAAAGAAGCCATATACTTAGAACATGTATGTTACTTTCCAAGGTTTTTGTTTGTTTTCTAATGAATACATTGCATTGAAGGTAGGATAGAAAAACTTTAAACATTTGTAATATATTGTTTAGTGATGTGTAACTTGTTTGATTTAGGCTACTGTAAAAACTTGCAAGAGTTGAATGTCTCTGACTGCTCAACACTCACAGTGAGTATAAGTGGCTTATTTTAATGTTGTTTATACATTAATAGATTCAGACTTGCAGCATTAGAGTGCCAATATGTAGAATACATGCCTATGCACTCATTTAAGATTAAATGTGGAAAAAGGCAAAGTATTATAAACATTGGCAAGAAATTTTACTTCATTTGTATGATGCTATTATTAATCTTTTAGATGCATGCCCAGTGTTGGAGCCTCTGGCAAGTAGAAATTCTTCCACGATTACACAAAAATGAACTGTACTTATATTTAATGCTATGTGTGTATTAGACAGAAAAATGGGCCCCAGCACAGATGATAGGCTCATTTTAGTGGTCTTCATGGCTATCAACAGCTGTGCCAAAGAAGATGGAAATGAGCATGTATGGCCACTTCCTTCCTGGTCCCTGTCTCCAGTCTTTCCCTCCACCCACAATCTGTCTTCCACTGTGTGAGCACATAACACTCTTTCTAAAAGGCAGATCTGACCACTTAACTCTCATCTTCCATTAACTCCACACATTCTGTTATCTATGCTATTGGATAAAGTCAAAGCTCTTTAATATCACCGTCCCTTGGAGACCCTTTGTGGTTTTGCCTCTACCTCCCTTTCCATAGCCTCATCTTACTCCAATTTCTATGTACACACTCAGTTGTAGTGATCACAACTGCTTAGCTTTCTTTGCTGTGTGCTCTAAGTGGCTTCTTGCAGTTTTGCATTTGCTCTTGTTCTTTGCTTGGAATGCCCTTTCTCTTTGTTCTCAAGGGATGCTTTCCTCTTTGTCAGGCTTTAAGGCTTATTGTGCACATTACCTCTTCTACCAAGACATCACTGGCTCCCAGAGATGGGTTCACTGCTGTTCCTCTGGGTTCCTGTAAGCCAAAGTAGTTCTAACCATAGTATTTTTGCCTCCTCTACTAGCCTAAGAGACCCAAAGGGGCAGGAGATGTGTTTTATTCTTTGTGGCAGTCATAGTACCCAGAACAAACTTTGGTATATAGTAAATATTCAGTAATGTTTAGTGAATGCAACTATATGGAAATGCCTGGTAGGCGATGGACAACATTGGCTAGAACCTGAGATTCCATCTTGGGTTGACATCAATGTATAAGTTATAATTAACATTGTAAGAGTGAGTGAGAGGAGAAAGGGACTTCTCCTACCTGCCTTAACAACTACCCCTCCTTTCTCACCACCCCATCCCAACCTGGCTAAAACTTGTTCACTCTTCAAAACACTCTTCAACTCCATTAGGTCTTTCCATTCACTTTTTTCCCCCCAGCCTTGGAGAATGCTAACAGTTTAGGAGCAAGCAGAGGGTATTAAGAAGGAATAATAAGAGAAGTAGGTTGGAAATGGAGAGGTACCACAAAATGCAAGAGAGTAAAGAGTTTCAGAAAGATGTGAGCAGAGTGAGCAGATCTGAACAGAAAAGGACTGAACAGTACTGCCTGGATTTGAGAATTAGAAGGTGACAGCTGATTTTTGCTAGAAGAGCTTCAGTTGGATATTGTATTGAGTTATGAAGTGGACAAGAGGTGAGAAAGTGAGGCATTAGGCATAAACTGATCTTTCCAGTGAAGTGGCTGAGGGAGTGGTAGAAGGAAAACAGGGCTATGGAAATGGAAACAACTTTATAGAGGCTGGTGGAGACTCAGGTGAAGCAACCAATGGAGCAAGTCTCTGAGGAGACAGGAGGAACTAGGATGGAGAGCCTGATTGTGTGATGCCCCTCATTAAGCACCAATTCCAGGACGAGGGCCAAGACCCTTGGCACAGGTGAAAACGGTCATGAATCGGACCCTCCTGCTACCTCCCAGGCTCATTTTTATAGTTGTTTCTTTGAAATTTCTACTCTATTTCAATACTGAACCACTTGGAGTTCCCTGAGCATGTCATACCATTTCATTGTGTCCTTGAACCTGTTTTCCTACTTGTCTTAACGACCACCCTTCCTTCCTCACCCACCACCCCTATCCCAACCTGGCTAACACTTATTCTTTAAAACACTTTCAACTTCGCTGGGTCTTTCCATTCACTTTTTTTTCCATTGACCTTTAAAAAACAGCTTTATTAAGATATAAATAAATCTATATTTATATTGAGATTAAATTTATCCATTTAAAGTGTACAATTTAATGGTTTTGGTATATTCACAGAGTTGTGCAACCATCACCACACCCAGTTTTAGAACATTTTTCCTCACCCCCAAAAGAACCCACACTCATTAATAGTCACCCCTTGTTTTCTCTCAACCCCTCAGTCCTATGCAATTCCATTCACTTTTGACAGAATTAATTTTGCCCTCTCCTGAACTACATCTACAGTCTCAGTACTTCAACATTTACACTTTCTGCTCTATTATACTTATGTTTACCTGTATGTCTCCTGTTTAAGAACTGAGAGCTCTTTGAAAACTCCTCCCTTAGTAATTTTTTCCATGAAATTCATCCTCCCATTTTCACAGTGAAACATTTTTTCAAAAGATAACAGACATTATATAAATAAAATGTGTACGTAAAAGTAGTAAAACCCTTAGAACTCTTCCATTCCTTACCTCCATACACAAATTAAACATTTAAATTAGTAGTTTGATCCCTGCCCAACAGAACATAGAGAACTGCTCTAGACTATAAACTAAGCATCTTTTCATTGGATTATACTTTTACATAAATACGCTGCTTCTTTATGTTCAAAAGTGCCCTCGAGGGTGATCCACAAGAAATGGAGGCATAGATACACGTGTCAAAGACCACATCAGAGAAAAAATGTTCCACTTTTTCTTCTTGTTCTCTTTCTCCACCAGCAAAGTGAACATGGGCTCCTTCATGAAGAGAGATTTAAAATCTTTACTACCACATCCTCCAAATGTCTGCCTGTGGTTAGAATGAGGTTGTTTGCCAACTGAGTTATTCTTTCTGTGGATATTTTTACTACCTACTATGTTAAAGATATTCTGCTAGGTGCTAGAGGGAATTATAAATGAATTACTTTTCAGTTCTTGCCCTCAGGGAGCTTTAGTTTTGTACTTGGGTAAAAGATCATATTCTTTGAATTTGGCCTTCCAGTACGAAAGCCAAAACAATGCCATCTGCATTGAATTTATGAACATCAAAGTCTTATCCAATTTTTGAGTCTAATAATATGCAGGGATGATAATTTTATCCAGCTACATTTTACTATTGTTTTTCCCGTTGAGACATAGACTGGGGGACAGGCTTTCATTTCTAAGCTTGTCTTATGAAATATATTACATTCAGAAGGATTTGAGTACATTGTGGACAAATTCATGAGCCATTTTGCAATGTAGACACTCAGTTTTTGCATTTATATGTTCAAACATTTGGGGATTGTATCTTGAGTTCTTTTAAATACTGCGAATGAGAGTGATTTGAACTTGTTCGGATGTTGACATTCCTCCAGACAGGAGAATGCAGAGAATGGTTTGCCTCCTCATCTCAAAGAGAAAATCAGGTTCCTTTATGGTGCCTAAAGCATACTCTACTATCTTCTTCCTGGTCCCCACATTTTCATCTTCCCCGTGGCTGCCTCTGGAAGAGAATTTAAGCCAGCTCTCTCTCCTTTCCTTGCCCCATTTTATTTGCATTTTTGCCAAAGTCTTTCAATAAGTGCACAATCACTTTGATACTTGATTGGCATGCTGAACATTTTCGAAGGCAGATTTTGTGTGTATTAAAGTACAGTGCCACACATTATGGTTGTTCTCTCCATTCTTTTTGGGAAAATAGTACTGTGCACTTTTAGTCTATCCATGCATGTCTAAATTCTACATTCTGGTGATGGAGTATCAAGAAAAATTGCTGGCAGCTTGAAGGCAGTGGTAAGAGTACAGTGTTTATCAAAAGCTCTGCACTTGTACTCATACAGCATTGGCACATAGAACCTTTCCTATAGCAGAATAACAGAAATTTACAGCTTAAAGTAGAAACTTATGTTCTCTTTAAGGTATGGTTTGCTGCCTCTGTAAATTAACCACTTCCTATTTGAGTACAGCAGATGCTCTGACCTGCAGGATTTTATTATTTTAAATATCTATGACTCTGTATGTAGCAAGGAATGGAATGTTAAACATCAATGATTCTGCTAAAAATAAATCTTTTCTATCCTTAGTGATGTTGGGGTGGCCATACTGACTGTGCAGAATTCTTCTCTAAACCACATCTCCTAGCCTAGTGGTGATTCTCTTCCAGACAGATAGATAACCTGCAATAGCCTATTCTTTTCAGGAGCAATATACTGTCAAACATTGCATGAACCAGAAATACTTCAAACTGGTTGATTTGTTAGTATACCTGGGGAAATTCATCAATCATCATTAAATAAATAAAAATCTTCTGCTTCTCACTCTATTTTCTATAGAGTTAGCCATAGGAGAAGCAACTCATTGCAATCAAAGCTTGCCATTACCTAGTCTTACAAATATCAATTTGGGGCCCATACTTGAAAGCACTGTTTTCCTGTCTCTCTCATGTCACAGATACACTATTGTCTTACCTTAGTTTCAGCCCTCTGGGGGGAAGGATGCTTGAATCTTTCAGATCTTCCCTCAACCTATCTCCAACACTGAATTTTATGCCCAACTTGTATATAGTCTGTATTTTATTTCAGCCATCTCAAACTTACCATAAATATGGTAAAAATCTGTTCAGGCATTTTAATACATTTAGTTAATAGAACCACAGAAACCATGCACACATACCCTTGTATATAAATATGTTTTGTAAATATGGACTCATTACTGAAGTCCAGTTGTTAAGAGTGTTTACTATTGCTGTCTTGCAGAATGATTTTAGTAAGTTTTAAAATGGATCAGTTTTTAATCACTTTCCTGCATCTAAAGAGTCAGGAGTGTTTGACACTTGAGGTCAAATTTCCTATTGTGGAGTTGAACTTGCAAGGGTTCACATTTCAATGAAGTGTGAACTTCATTGAAATGAGTTATGATGGGATGAGACTTTATTTCCAAAGAAAAGCTAAAGGAGAGAGTAATGAAGCTTCAAGTAAAACCATTGGCTTCTATTTAATTTTCTTTCAATTAATATCAGATAAAGAATATGAAAAGACTGACTCTTGCATATATATTTTTTGGGGGCAGGAAGAGAGATAATAGAAGTTACAAAGCCTGTTAGAATTTGATAAGACTCTTCCCTCTGTTTTTTGTGCAGGATGAATCAATGAGACACATTTCTGAGGGCTGCCTGGGGGTCCTGTTTCTCAATCTGTCTAACACAAATATCACCAACAGGACGATGAGACTCCTGCCAAGGTAATGCTTGTAGTATTTGAATGACACAGAATATAATTATGCTCCAAGAAGCTCTGGCTTTCTCTGGCATTCCCCAAAGGCAGTATTCCCTTTATTAACACCCCATTACTGTGGCACTGAAATGCTGATAATGTGGACTGCTGCTTTCAAGTCCCCAAGCTGGTGCCTGCACCCTCCCTACTTGGTGGGCCCAGTTTTAATAATTGATCTTTTGCCTTGGCCAGCATTATTGTCACTCTTGTAGCAATGTACACAGTAGTTTGAGTTAGACTTTACCTGTCTCTTTCTGGTCCCCTTCCTGGATATTGGAGCCTGGCCCCTAAATTCCAGTCTGGTGTCTGGGACCTCTCTGCAATAGAATACCAACATCCTGCCTCCCTAGATTTTGAACATTTCTGCCCCAGATTCCCTGTTGCCACTCTTGCTCCCTGTTGATACCCCCACCAGTTCCAGGGAACCTCACACTGGTTGTTTTTTGACTGTTTATGGACTATTGATGACACTGGATACAAATATTGCTTCTGCTTAACCAGCACTTCTTTGGAGTCAAAGGGACAGAAGAACAAAAGAGTTGACAGAATATTCAAATCTATCACAAATTTATGTCAATTATTCTTTATTTTCACTATGGAAAAACTATTCAGAAAGAATACATTGTCACATTGGGAGAGATTCAGATTTGACTTTGGGAAAACATTTCTCAAACTATTGTGAAAGAATGAACTATTTCTAAGAATATAGCTTTTGAGATCCTTTGAAAAATAACAGTGAGACATTTGGAAAAGCTTAAACAGAAAATTCTGGGTGGTAATTTTCTTTATATTCTGACTCTAACCATTTCCTGCAAATGTGCAAGCCTAAAAAAAAGTGACACCATATTTTCTGTTTATCCTGTTAATTGAGCTGCCACATTTTATTAGTCAATTCTATCAAATATTCTCTTTGAAATTTCTTCTGATACTTTTAAACATAGAGGGCCTTCATTCTTCCAGGCATTTAATATATATTTACATAATTTTTTTCTTATTTTTTAAACTTATATAATCCATCTAGAATTTATTTTGGTAGAATGAAGCAATTATGTAAACCAGAAGTCAAGAAACTACCACCCATGTGACCGAAGACTTGTTTTTGTGCATTATACAAACTAAAAATAGTTTTACATTTAAAGTCTCATCAAATAGCTAACCAATTATTTAAACATTATTTATCAAATAAAACTTTTAACATGTGATGTGTGATTCCTCCATATAACTAAAATTCTTGTATAAGCAAGAAATATACTTTAACATTCACCACTTTCTATAATAATATTTTTCTATATGTTACTTTATCTATGTTCTTGAGGTTATTTATGTCTAGTGTATCTGTGTGTGAAAATGCTACAGAATGGTGCTACTGCTTGTCTCTTCCCAGCCCCATTATCAGTGACCTCTCATTGGTAGCTTGGAACTTGCCAATGTGAAAGTATTCTACACCATGGAAAATGGCAAACATTATAAATCAAAGCTTGATGTATTGTTTTTGTTGATTGTTTAGATTTAAGAAAGTGATGGAGAAAACAATTAATAAAGCAGATTAAATTTAAAGGTGTGTCATATCTGTAGCTACAACATTCTGAATAGCACAAAAAATTGAGGTACTATTCTTTCAATACTTGAAAACTATTATCTAATTCAGCAAAGACGGCACTCACATCATTGATGGACAAATTTGGACATCTTTTTTATTTCATTTTTGTCTTACATATTAATATAAATAAACATATTCACATTGGAACTATACTTATTCTTCAATTGCAACCATCAGTTGGCCAGATACATTTCTATGAGTTTCATTGGCAAAAGTCAATGAAAACATTGTGTGAGAATTCATTGGCTACATGGAATTTACATTAAAGAGTATTGTATATTTTATCATTTGTAAGTTGTATGCTACACATTCTTCACATCTGTAAAATAGTAAAATAAAATTTTATAGTAAACTTACATATATTTATATGCATATATTTTTTTTGCAGAGGAAGTTGTTAGCTATGCCAGTACATTACTAATTAAAGATAAAATAAACTAGAACTAATTTATATTTTTATAACATTTAGTCTAACAGGAATATAAGTACACTTATAAAATTTTTTCAAAGTTCCTAAATTTTTCAATAAAATTTTGTTTTATTCATATAGATAATTTTTGCAAAAGTTATTCCTATGTATTTCTCTAATTGTTGTGAATGGTATCTTTCTGATTCTATTTTCCCATTATATTTTCTAAATGGTCATTTTTGGACTTGGATATGAGATTTAGTTATCTTTTTAAATTTTTCACTTGAAGATTTAATTGATTTTTTCCCTTTTAAAAATTAAAAAAGAGGGTTATAAAATTACTTCTAAATAAGATTTGGGCAAAGCTCATATGATTTGATAAGTATGTTTTTCATTTTATGAATGAACTATTCTATATTTGCTTTCCTCTTGACCCAGTAATTATTTAGAGGAGAATTTTTGGTTCCAAGTGGTTGAAGTTTCTTTGATTAAACCTCTGTTTTTAATTAGGCAAGGTCAAGAAATGTGGACTGAATTATTTCTACTTTTTGGAATTTATTGAGATTTCTTGATGGACTAGTTCATAAGTAATTTCAAGAAATCATCCATGAATGTTTAAAACAAAGAGTTTCTTTTAGAGAACAAAATTTCTGAATTTAGATGTGTGTATATACATATCAATTCTTGATGTTATAGTATAATAGTGATATATTTGTTACCTATTACTTCTCGATTTATTTTGATGTTATTTTATATACAAAGATTAATAAATTATAAATCATAGCATTTATTCACATAAAATGATATTCTTTATACTGGTTGATGTTTCTTTGCCTTGAATTCTTTTTATCTGCTATTGATATAGTCACCTTTGTTTTCTTTGGCTTGTGTTTTTTGTGGAATAACCTTATATATCTCTTTATTTTTAACTTTTGTGTCACTAGGTTTGAGGCTGGTCTTTTATATGCAGCATGTAGCTAACTTCTATTTTTAAAAAATTGAGCATATTGTCTTATTTTTATCATTTTGTTTTATGTTTTGATTTTTATGTTACTACACTGTACTCAGTGTTTCTGGTTTTTGCCATATGAACTATGTTGTTTACTTTTATAATCTGAAGATATTTTAAAGGTACGTATACATTCTGTTGTGTATTCTAGCTAGTGGCTATGTGTATTTTTTTTAAAAAATGTGCTTTAACATGCATTTCTGTAATTATTAAAGTCAAGATAAAACAGTAACTTTTGACTACTCCTGTGTTAGACAAGTGATCTAATACATTTCAATTCTCTCTCTACTTTTCACTTGAAATTGAGATCCCTCCACAGCCACTCCCCTATATGAACGGACATATTGATTATGGTTTTTGCGTATCATTTAGTTTTCTTTTAATAGTGATTTTTAGTGTTTGCACTCACTATTATAATCATATTTATAATGATTATATAGTCCTAACCCTAGTTTAGTCCATTCATTGATGGTATTTTTTCCCCATAGTTTCCTTATTCTGTAATCTTTTTTTTTTTTTTTTTGAGACAGAGTCTGATTTTGTTGCCCAGGCTAGAGTGAGTGCCATGGCGTCAGCCTAGCTCACAGCAACCTCAGACTCCCGGGCTCAAGTGATCCTCCTGCCTCAGCCTCCCGAGTAGCTGGGACTACAGGCATGTGCCACCATGCCTGGCTAATTTTTTCTATATATTTTTAGTTGGCCAATTAATTTCTTTCTATTTTTAGTAGA